>PEKF01000057.1:0-128855 GCA_003073195.1 Ramalina intermedia | reverse complement strand
TCCCCCCCCCCCCTCTCCCCTTCCCCCCCCCCCCCCCCCCCCCCCCTCTCCTTCATCTTCCCTCCCTCCGCCCAGGGCTCCCCGTATTTTCCCCTTTTCCCCCATCGCACCCCCATTGCCTTCACATCCACTCTCCCAATACCCCTTTTATCCCTCCGATGCCCCCCACCCTACCCACCCGATTCGACTGACCAATCTCACCCCCCAAATCCCAGGACCCCACCCGTACGTCCTATCACCACCAAAACCAGCATCGCGGCCCCCAACCGGCACCACAGCCACCGCACCACATCCAATACCCCCGCCAACCCCGACGCCCCCCGCCGCACCCTTCGATACCATACTACAACTACCCCACCCCCGCCAGGCCGGCAAATACCCGGCATTCGTCAGCAGTAGGGGCAGCGGCGGGGGTGAGGCGCTGTGCGTGCGGGATCCCCGCCATGAGCACCGAGCTGGCGGGGGGAGGGAGGGCGTGGGTGTGTGGGAGTACGGGGGCGGGGAGGGGGGGGAAGAGGTGTGGGTTTTTTGTGAGGGGGTGAGTGTGGGAGAAAGGGGGAGGAAGGGGGATAGGTGAGGGTGAAGGGGGGGGAAAGGGGAGATTGAGGGGATCGGGGATAGTGGTAGGGTGGCAGATGAGAGGTGGGTTTGCATAGATATGAGATCTTTTCTATCGTCTTATCTATCTATCCAGCATTCCGTTGCTTCGTTCGGGGTGTTGGCTTGCATGCAATTGCTTGGACCGTTCTGAAAGGCTGATCTCCCCCTTTTCCCACTCCCTCAAACAACACTCCCAAACCCCCTCCCTCACCTTCTCATATACACCACAAATAGAGAAAAGATCTACTTCCTCTCCCCTCCGCCATCGCCCCTCGTCTTCCCATCGCCCATCACGCTCATGGGCCCTCTCTTCACCATCAGCCCCATCACTTCGAACAGCACATCCGCCGCCGCCATGGTGGTCAACTCGGCGTTCGTGTCGTAGGCTGGGGCGACCTCGACGATGTCGGCGGCCACGAAGTTGATGCCTTGGAGACCGCGGATGATGGTACGGAGTTCCCTCGTGGTCCAGCCGCCGGTCTCGGGGGTGCCGGTCGCGGGGGCGACTTTGTTTGTAGTTAGTGAGGTGGAAAGGGAAGAAGTTTGGGGGGGGGGGGGAGAAAGGGAGGGAGGCAAACAGGCAGGATCCAGTGTATCGATGTCAATGCTCAAGTAGACGGGGCGTTCGGTGCCGACCCTTTCACGGATCTTCTTGATGATACCATCGACCCCAATAGTGTCGATCTCGCGCGCCTCCACGATCTCGAAGCCGCAATATCCGTCATTGTCGTAGTCGCTCAGCCCGGACAAGGTGGTTCGGATCCCCGCGTGAATGTTGGTGTCGTTGGCCAGTAAGCCTTGCTCGTGCGCGTGGTAGAAGTAGGTGCCGTGGTTGATGGCCGCTTGTTCCGTGGGGGCACCGCCGAACACTTTGGGCCGCCAGGTGTCGAGATGGCTGTCGAAGTGCACGACCGAGATGGGCCCGTAGGCGGCAGTCACGCTTCTTAGCAGGGGGAGGGTGATGGTGTGGTCGCCGCCCAGGGTGATGACTCTCGGTAGAGTTTTGTCATGTTTTGCCGGACCGGGAAGGTGAGCGCTCGTAGCGGGCGGACGGGAGAGGAGCTCGTAGTGGCCCAATTCAATCTGTTTGAGAGCGTAGGCGTTGTCGTAGGATGTCACGGGGATGTCACCGCAATCGAGTACGGTGGCCCAGGAGTTGAAGGGGTTGGCGTCGAGGGGGACGTTGTAGCCGCCGCTGAAGCGGACTTTGCGTGAGCCTGGGACGAGAGGTGCAAGGATTAGGTGGTGAGAGACATACTACAGATTGAGGCGGCGAGAACCTTGTCTTATTCCTGTGGGACCGAAGCGAGCGCCGGGGCGGTACGATGTGCCAGTGTCAAAGGGGGCGCCTGAGGGACAGTCAGTCAGACATGTTGCGTGTAGAACGTGATATCTGGGGGGAAGGTACCCAAGAAGGCAATATCATATCTTGCATCGGTAGAGGAGAGGCAGGGATAGTAAGGGAGGCGGCCAAAGGTGGAGATGCCAGAAAAGACTGAATCTGCCTAGTTGATGGATCAGCAATTGGTATGGAAGTGGGCTGCTGGAAGCAGAATCTCACCTGTGTCCCTCCATCCCCAGGGATCCTGTTCATGCTATTATACCATAAACCTTGGTGGGGCCCAGCAATTGGCGTCTGGTCGTGTGACCCATCATGAGCCAAGGCACGGACAAACAAGCAGACGCTGAAAGACAGCACAGTGAAATGCATGTTGAGGGTCAATGGGCGGTTGCAGCTGGGAAATGGATCGAATGATGCAAGAAAGAGACGAACAGGTGCACCACGGCGACATGCATGTGCCGGTCGTCTTGTGTATGCAGGGCAATTCGGACTCATTCACATCATGTGGGGAAGACCCCACGCGTCCTTTTCGGACGTCATGACCGCATGGCTGAGATCGTGGGAGCCGATATCAGAGTCCTGAAGCCGTTCATTGGAGCCGTTGGTTCGAATCGTTGGCAGGAGTAAGGAACGATCTTAATCCCGACCACAAGTCCAATCAGGTTCATGATAGTCAGGGGCATCGGTGGTTCGCTGAGCTGGCCAGGCCCCTCCGTCGTGACTTGCCGAGTGAACCAAGATATCATCAACAGATTGTTGAGCTCGATGATGACCCTTGGCAGAGGGACGAAGAAGCCATCTCGTAATGCGTGAGGCGGAAGTCGGTAACGGCTTTTTGGGGTGGGGAGAAATTCAATTCACGGATGACAGTGAATAACTAATGTGTGGGCGGTGAGCTTGACCTTATCTCCAAAGCAGCCGTGGACGAGCTAGATCCAAAAAGGAAGGTAGAAATCCTGACCCCTTACTCTCGAAATTATGCAGGCAGTGTTGTAATCTGCAGCAAAGATGTGAAAAGACCAATATGCTCGGAAAGCGCAGTCATCTAAAGCTCAAACAGTTGAATTGTGAAATAGATGAATCATCTCATCACATCCGTTTTTACGGAGACTCGTAGATGCAGGGATTCTATCATTGCTCGCTAGGCTCCCCTCCCTGAGAGTGATTTTCCCCAGGGGAATTCTCTCGAGAAGGATTGTCCACCCCACTTTCCGCAACATCGTCCTTGTCCATGCGTTCAAAGGCTTTCTTGACCTGATGCTCCCAATTGCTGAACGCCACGATTGCCCATTCAAGAACCCCAACGATATACAACGCAATGCATTGACCGACCCACAGCCCCATCAATCCCCAGCCATGGAAGGCAAGCCAGATCCCCAAAGGCAGAGCCCCACAGTAGTAGCTCACGATGTTGACCGCCGCCCCAATGTGTTGTCGTCCCATGCCCCGGAGACTACCCCCACAGCTACCGTTCAGGCCATCTGCGATCTGGAACAGGGCCACAAAAGGCAGGACCTTGGCCGTAAGTTTGACCACTTGTTCATCATTGTTGAAGATGCGCGCAAAGTTGTCTTTGGAAGCCATCAGGATGATCAGCACCAACGCCCCAAGGCACATGCTCAGCCATGCAGCCGTGTTCGCTGCCCTTGCGGCCCCCTTTGCATCTTTGGCCCCGAGGAGGTTGCCCACTCGGGCGCTGGCGGCGACACCAACGCCAAAGGGTATTGTGTTCATGACCTGATCCGACGTCATGATCACACTCTGGGCGGCCAAAGGTATCACACCCAAGCGACCGGCAGCCAGTGCGACGATCTCAAAAGCCCACCATTCCGTGCCGACGTGTATCACCCCCAGGAGAGCCAGACGAGAGAAAGTGCCAAGATTATGAAGGCAACGTCGTGACCAACCGCCCCAATGATCCCATCCGCGCACGAAGCGGGCGTAGGCGAGCAGCAACAGAAAGGATGCCCAGTAAGCGATGCCAGTAGCAATGGGGGCGCCCAAGAGACCAACTTTATACACAAACAAGAAATTGAGGCCTGCATTGAGAGGTGACGTGATGAAAAGGACGTACGTTCCGGGTCTCATGATTGCTGAATAGTTTTTAGCACACAAGACATACGGAGTGACATGCGCTTCTTACCCTGAGCTTGTAGATATTTCTTCACGCACTCGAAGTAGATGTAGCCCAGTCCCCCCGGCGCCAGACACCACAGAAACCTTGCACTATCATGCGACAGCTTCGCACTTTGGCCTAGCGCGAGGAAGATTGGTTCTGCAAAGGCCCATATGAGGACGACTGGAATATAGAACAATCCCAGGACGATGAAGGCTCGTTGTAGCAGTACACCAAGATCGTGTGGATCACTGCTCCCAGTATATGTGACCGCAGCCAGAGTGTCCAAGGCAGTAGTTCCTCCCAATGCAATCAGCCATCCGGTGCACATCGCAAACATGTAGGCAAAGGCTGCAGTCGCCAGATCATGAGGAGTCCCGCGCCCGACAATGACCACCGATACGGTCTGTAGAGAATTTTGTAAGGCATAAGCCATGATCACCGGCATCGAGGCCTTGAATAGCAGAACGTATTCATCCCAGATGAGCCTCCATCGTGATTTCCCGCCATCTTCCGAGTCATGCCTCTGGACCCCATGAGGATGGCTTTCAGGAAGACCTGACCGATCAACAGCCTTGGGCAATAAGCGATCTCTTTCTTCCGGTCGTTCATGACCCTCCTCGGTGCCTTTCAACTTGGGTATGATCTTCTGAATGAAATTGGGCAGCCATGGATGGGCATCGGCTGCGTTTACCCCCATGGGCAACTAAGGTCTTTCAAACACACGAGTAAGAAAAATTGAGAGGCTTCCTGCGCTATCTTGTTTGCACAAGAAGGAGAGATATGGACTTTGGAGATGGTGGTTGAAACATCTTACCAGAGCAGGAGTGATGCTGTCTTCATTGCCACGTTTGTGGAGAAGTTCGGCGTCTGGCTCCAATGATTGACCTGCAGAAGGCAGACGCCAGTAGCAACTCATTGGCCAATCATGTTGGTATTCCCCTCGCGACGGACTCGCCATGGACTTTGACAGCACAACATGTCATGCACATAAGGATCACCGTCCGTCACTCGGCGTGGGGAACGGTGAGTGAATTCTAGCCTGTCCTCGGTCCTCTCTTCACTCTCCGACCGCTCCCTTATCTTCGGATTCTGCGGATGTGTTTTTTTTGGGCCTTTGGATGGTCTGAAATTCTATCAAAATCGTTGAGTGCTAGGCTAGGCGTGCAGGAGTGGATCATCATTATTTTCCGTGACGATTGAGGGGCATAGCTGGCGCTTTCGACCTGGTCCAGGTCATGGCAATTGGTAGTTCATCTTGTGCCCCCATGCGATGATGGAGGTGGGAGCGTTGAGCCCCCACCATACCCGGCAGAAATAAAAGGGGGGTGGCTTAGGGCTGAAGCTTGGCAGGATCTGACGTCTTCTTCACCTTTTGAACATTTCTCGTTTGCATCTCACACAACTTTCTCGAAGCAATGAAGCAATTGTTGAATTCTGTAATCACGATGGTCTATGTCAGCCCACGGATCTGCTGTGGAGCCGAAAGGATCGAGTCCAAGCTTCCATCTCGCCTCGCACCAGCGGTCTCGCAATTGGCAAAGGAGCTCCTGAAATCTGACAAGCAGAAAGCAGTCATGATAACGGCTGTTTATCAAAGCTCGGAAATCACCAATCATAGCCCTTCTTCAGGCTCCCTGCATATCTGCAGTGGGAAGGTGATCTCGCTCCATGAATCCCACGTTGCTTGCCCTGCTGCACAACATGTCATATGCATCTCCCATGCAGATCCCATTCTGTCGGGTCTTTTTTCCGCCTGTGCCCTATATTTCGATATTACAGCTTTTGTTGGGACTTTGAATTTGCTTACGTCTCCTTGGTTTGAGGATCTTATCCATTCACTGCGTTCGCTACTTTTGCTACATTTTACTCTACCTCTCCTTCTTGTTCTGTCGTGAACAGCCCAACACGACAGATACAATGGATGAGAAGCTTGCTCCGGAGTCTTCATCGTTGGACCAGCCCAAAGAGAAGGGAAGCGTAGAGGAGCCAGACGTTCAAACATCCTACGACCGCAGCGTGTTGAGGAATGGTGTCAAGCTCCATCCACAGCCCACAGCAGACCCTCTGGACCCTCTCAATTGGTCCTCCTTCAAGAAACACACCATCTTGGGCATTGTAATGTTCAAGTGAGTAACCTTGGCACCACAACCGAGCAGTCAACTAGACCGTCAGGCTGATCCGAAACGTGCAGGTACTTCATGTTCACCTACATTACGACCACCACCGTGCCCTCTTTTACCCAATTGCAAGACCAATTAGGCATCTCATACTCTCAAGTCAATTGGACTGTGGCCATCCCTGCCCTTGGACTGGCACTTGGCCCTCTTTTCTGGTCGTCCCTCGCCGACATCTATGGTCGCCGTATCATCTTCATCATCGGCACTGTCATCTCCTTTGCTGCCACCATTGGCGCTGGCAAGCCCACCAATTATGGCGGCTACATGGCCGCTCGCTTTTTTCAAGGGTTCGGCGTCAGTCCGGGCGCAACTGTCGGCATGGCCGTTGTCACCGACCTCTTCTTCGAGCACCAGCGTGGACAAAAGCTTGGCTTATGGGTTTTGGCCATCGATTCCGGCCTCCTCGTGGGCCCCATCTTCGGTGGCTTCATCGACCTGGTCAGCGCCGCCTGGATCCAATGGTTCACCGCCATCCTCTTCGCCACCTTACTCGTCCTCGAAATAGCCTTCATGTCCGAAACGCTCTACCCACGCAACACCATGCTCGCTCGTCTCCCTCACGCCGCGGCCTCCTCCTCGCCCGACGGCAGCGACGTCGAAAAGACCGGCGTCGACATGGACAACTCCCGCGCCAACGGCATCGATATCCCCCGGACCACCAAACTCCCCTTCCTGAACATCAAAACCGTCCCCGGCATGCGCCACCCAAAACCCTGGGACTCGCTCACCCGCTTCGTGCTCACCTTCAAATACCCTGTTGTGGTTGTTTCCATCCTCGTGTACTGCTTCGCCTGGTACTGGTGGGTCCTCTCCATCATCACCATGCTTCCTGCCGCCTACGTCTCCTACAGCCCGCAGATCCAGGGCCTTCTCTTCGTCGGCCTTTTGCTCGGCACTCTGTTTAGCGAGGCGTTCTGCTCCGGCCGCCTCTCGGACTCCATCGTCGTCAAACTCGCCGCCCGCAACAACGGGATGCGTGTCCCGGAAATGCGGCTGTGGTTGGGATACCCCGCCGCGACCCTCAGCGCCATTGGTTTGATCATCTGGGGTATCAGCGTCGATAAAGCATACCATTGGATCGTTGGCCAGATTGCCTTCTTCCTCTTTGCCGCGGGGATCCAGATGGGCAACACGGTAGTGACGAGCTATGTGGTGGATGCCTACCCGCTGCAGAGCATGAGCGTCATCACCTTCTACAGCGTCTTCCTGAACCTATCTGCGTTTGCAAACCCCTTCTTCATTGCACCGTGGGAGGCGAAAGACGGCTTCACGCTCACCTTTGCGGCGCAGGGGATCCTGACTTTCTTCATCAGTGTGCCTGTGTTTGCAGGCTTGCATCGGTGGGGAGGCTGGTTGCGGCATCGGAGCGGGGAGATGAGCTGGTTGAATCCGGAGTATGATTCCATGTGACCCTTCACTCCGGGCGGGGATCTGTCAGATCATTGAAGGGCGGTCGGGGCGATGAGGCGGAATTTTGCAAACCTATGTACATACCACTCACTTGCATATTCATCCTCACTTAACTCTTCGCCCTCTCCCTTCCTCTACCGTGACTTGCGCGATATCTTGAAAAGCTCAATCGCCATCCATACCTTTGCATCCCCAGCCCCTTTGTCATAGCAACACGCTCCCCACACACAGCTTCTCTCTGCTCTCAACTTTGAGAGAATTGCAATTTCCAAAGGTTGGAAAAACATCCCCCACTTTTTTAAAACGCCCTCGGATTGTCATCAACACCTATCTCATCCCTCTCTCCTCCCCCTATCTCGTCAAATGAAGAGGAAGAGGAAGGGCAAGAGGAAGAATGAATGAGCGCCCGGGGGCGACGTGGGCGGGAGCTGGGGGTTGGGGGGGGGGGGGGTTCGAGCGAGTGACGTGGAATGCAATGATGGCACCGACCAGCTGGATGAAATGCAGCGGATGGGGCAAGCGCTACAGGTGTGTGCGATCCAAGTGACCAGGCCCAAGAAATTATACAGAGGATACGGCTGAGAGTGGGCAAGGGTGGTGGTGGACAGCACGGGGGAATGGATGCGAGGGTGGGTGGTTGCAAGGGGAAACAGATGTATCTCTTGTTGTTTCGTTTCTCGTCGCTCGCTGCACAAGGCCCGGTCTCACTCACGCACGACCAAATGTGAACACGACTCGGCCCTGGTGGCGTCGGCGATGGGGGATTGGTCCATTGGGGGTCGGTGGTTGCTATGATGTCGGGGCCTGGCGAGGATGCAGGGGGGGGTTTGTTGTAGGAGTGGGTGGGATGGCGGACAGGAATGGGCAGATTGATCAGGTGCGCGCGATGCCCCTTCTTCTTGATTGAAGTAGTACTCTTGGGCGGACGGGATATTAGTATGATTGTGATTTGGAGCGAGGGAGAAAGGACGAAGGCATTGAGAGGATATGTGTCAGTTGAGGTGGAAGAATCTTTGCTTTTTTTCGGCATCAATTGATAAGATGGGTTCTGATCCTCCGGAAATCGAAAAGATAAGTAGCATTGCGCGCGTCCGGAACAGCTCATTAATTTTTCTCCCACAGAGTTCTCACGCTTCGACTGTGGACACTGTGACCACGCCGACATGGCTCGTCCCTTTCCTAGGAGTTGGGCAGCGCAGCGGATGGATTGGAGAGGCTACTGCAACAGTTCGTCTGTTGGGAACCATGGTGATGGCAACGAGCTTACTTGGCTCACATCTCGACGAAAGCACGAGGCAGTCACCGCATGGTTGGAGAACGGGGCGACGCTGAAGATCCCTACGACTAGCGAAATCATTTGACCCGTGTTCCTCGGGTCGTGGCGGGAAGCCTCTGAGGTCAGGAAATGAAATCAAGGATTGTCGAGTAGGCGCAGATGTTGCTTGGCTGTCATGGTGTGTATTAGGTCCGCATCAATAGAGGCAGTCAAGAGGGTGTGGGCAGTATGATACTGGTGCCAAGCTGGATAGTGAGAAAAAACAGGTCGTGTGACAATGATGGTTTCCTGTCTCAACAGTTTGAGCATGCCCCATCACCCACCTCGAGAAATGCAAGGCCAACAAGTCAACACACCAAGTGATAGTGAACGCTATGACCTTGACGCAGAGCTCGACGCATTCCTCACTTTTCACAAATCACAAGGCTGGCGGCACTTGCTATCCTTAGCAGCATGCCTTGATTATCACACCGAGGCACCAACAGGGTCCCTGATTGGCTCCCCCATTTCCACACACATTGCAGCCAGGGTATCGTTACGAGGCTGAGAAGTACCTCAGTAAGGAAGATATTCCCGCCCGCTCCAATTCTAGTGGAGCGGGGGCGCACGGGGAACATTCTTCCCTTGCATGATGCGCCAAGATAATGGTTCATGCCAGTCATGGGGTCTGATTTGCCCAAAGAGATGTGACTGAGCCGATGTTTTGAGGTACCAACGGGAACCGAATGTCATTGGTCATTGGTGCGGGTGCTGCGTTAGGGGCGGAGGGCGGCGCGTACAGCATAGTTGGTGGGTTGTTTTTTTGGCTACATCCGTGAAGATCCTGGAATGTTGCACGGGGCGATGTGGATCTTGCAGGGGGAGGGGGGGAGCGAGCATCGATGATTAGTGTATGTTTCGGAGGATGTGTACGGAAATAAATGTTACAATGATGAAGCAGAGACATAATGAGTGAGAAAAGGATATGGAATGCGCGAGAAGAAGGGCCCGGAATGTGAGGCAAAGAAGAAGCGAAAGCGAGTACGATAAGCGAGGACGTGAGAGAATCATGATTTGATGCTTTCCGTGGTAGAAGAGAGATATTATTATGTAGTAGTCAATTATGTATATCGAGAGATGACAAGAAGATAGTATATACCGATATTGTTGTGTGATGCTGCTGCCGCCGCCGACCGACCTGGAAGATCATGACTCAAAACTTCAGCCAAGTTGGCACTCCCCTGAAGGCATCTGGTAATAGCTGAAAATTCGTGAAGACAAATGCCGCGCTGAACACGTTCGATTCTCTGCTTGCTAGGAACAATGAAGAGACCAGACTCGATCTTCGCTGTGGGTATCATAGTGCGCGAGCGCCGATGTTGCAAATGCTGAATTGAATGGCGTCCAAATAGCGCCATGCGAGAGTAAGCGAAAAGTGAGATGACTGTGATGATAAATGATGCCTGGCCTCCTTGCCTGGCGTCCTCCAGCCTGCTGCTTCTCGCGCTTCTTGGTCGTAGGATTGTGATGAGTCATTTGGAGAGTCATGACTGTGCGATGTCCATTCTCTGAGACCCGTTTCTCGTGTGGATGATTGGCGACGGTGTAAGCCAGAGGTATCAAGTCAGGCCTTCGAGTACCTGCAGATTTCCTCACAATTCACATCGAATCGCATGTTCCACAGCCTGATCCTCTGCATCAGACTCTCTGTCTGTTCCAATTTGCGGTCTCGACCGAACATCGAGTCCACAAACTCACACCCACTATTCTTGCCCATCACTGGGCCTCCCTTTCCTCCTGCCTTCTTGGCCACCTTCCACATGTACTCCTCGCACATCTTCAGCAGCTTCTTGAAGTCGGTCCACAGACGATCACCGCCATCGAGAAAGTCCTGCACAGTCTCGTAGTCATCGTCCAATTTGATCCGCGGCGAACATTCCTCGGCGCGTTTCATCTTGTGAGCAAGTTTAATGAGTAACAGCCAGAGATCGCCCGCGACCTCTGACATGGGCGTGGCTGGCCCATGGTGAAAGACTGTCCAGTCATAGATCCACTTGCCCAAGGAATTAGCGTCGAATACGCTTCCGAGCAGCATGACGGGTGCCTCATCTGGATCCCAATTTTTCAGCGAATAGCCAGCCGGAATGTGACATTTGAGCGCGTCAGCTGCAGTCGCCTCGCGAGGTGGATCCACCGCTTTGGCTGGCCGTTTAGCAGTCGATGGTCTGGAACTTGATTGGCGGCGAGATGTGCTTTTCCGGGATGCGGGTGAGTCATCGGAATCTTGGGCAGCCTGAGTGAAGAAAAAATGATTGTTAGCTCTGGCCTTGGTTGGATGCTTGTGTCGGGTGTCCAACTTTGGCGGCTTGATGTGGGTGTATGTGGGTGAATCATCCGCACTGTCAGACGTATCGATGTAGATGCGCTGTGTCTGCGTCTTCACGGACGCGTGGCGTCGTGGCGGGGTCTCCCTCGAACCAAAATGATATGACTCCTTGCTGTAGCTGTTGCTGCCTGTTCTCCTGCCGCCACCGCCACGGGGATCGGCGGTGGAAGAGTAGCGCCGAGCCTTGGGATGGGCACGATCGAAATCGTCTCTACTCACATGCTCCTGGTGTGTTCTGGGT
Source organism: Ramalina intermedia (assembly GCA_003073195.1). Taxonomy (NCBI): domain Eukaryota; kingdom Fungi; phylum Ascomycota; class Lecanoromycetes; order Lecanorales; family Ramalinaceae; genus Ramalina; species Ramalina intermedia. The sequence continues at coordinate 117,325 of PEKF01000057.1, read as the reverse complement.
GGTGACGTGCGACTTGGTTGCCGGGTGTGATGGCTGGGGGAGGAATATTCTGCAGGCGCATGACGCCCATCGTGTCCACTGGGATTGCTGTAGCTGCCACTCTTTGCGTGTCGTCTGTATTCTTTGATCGGTGTCGATTTGTATGGGGGAGGCACCCAATACGTGTACGGTGGTGATGGTGAACTTGAGGGTGATGTTGAGGCCGAGTGTGGGCTATCGTATTGGACGTATCCGGGAGGTATATAGTATTGGGTCATGTTGTATTATGGAAGTCGCGTGCATGAGAAGATGGGATTCAGGTCGGAGGAGGATGTCGCCCCCAGTCGGGTCTGAGATCGCTCGCTATTGTCTCGCCAGTCGCTCTAGATGTTGGGCTCTTTCTTGATTGTCGGAGAGGTGAGGAAGGATATTGCTGACTGCTACACTCTCTAGACATAGGGTCGGTCGGATGTTCTTGACTGGATCAATATAGTGAGTTTGAAGGATCTCTGCTCAGGGAGAGAAGGATCCAGATTTATCTTCGGTGAGATACGCGACCGTTGAGCTGTGAATCAGTGGCTTTTGGAGAGTGAACTCGTTGAATGAGTGAGGAAGAAACAGAGGAAGAGATTTTCTCTTATTCAGGAGTATGAGTGGCTGGGATGGCAAGGATGCTAGATATTTTGTTTTGTATTTTAATTACCGTTAGCGGTAAATGCTCGATGGATCTCAGCCAAGCGGCAAAATCAAGGCGAAGGCTTGATTTTCTATTTGTTGCCGCCTTTGCTTGCTGGGTTTTGGCCTTGTATGAATCACGATGAGTTTGTGATTCACTTGTAGGTTTAAGAGCTCGCAGAGATATGGTACGGTAGAACAATCATAATTCATGCAGTCATCTGGCAGATACCACCGATATGTATGGTTATGACTACTGCTTATGTGATATTTGCGGCGCAAGATGCACTGCTGGATTTGCGATGCTTAAGATTTGCGCTCGCAATTGCTGCGAGGCAAATCCCCTTATGGAGGCTTGGGCGACCTGTATGACTGCCTTATCCCTTGCCCCTTTTAGCCCCGAGAGGTCCAAGAAAATGTGAGATGAAACATCTGCCAGTGGCTGTACAGATGAATCAACAGATGAATCAGTCGATGCCACAGCTGAAGTCTAGCAGGAAGATGACTGCGGTCTCTTTGTATTTATATTCGCTGAGGTGATTGCTCCAAGATTTGGCTGGAGAGTCCTAGCGTCTTCTAGAAGGGACTTCCAGATGCTAGAGGGAGCCAATTGATTACCAATATCACCCTCCGCCAGCTTCACGTCAGCAGGACACAGCATCCTCACTGAAACATGGAAATACGTACCTGATCATCATGATGCCTCGGGTTTCTCATGTCCTGACAAGCATTCGGTATCATGTGTACCGGACATCATGTCAGGGTGACAATTTTACTTCTTCCATCCTCGCTGACAATTCGTGGTGCATGCCGACTACGTTCTGGGTGCGAAACCTGGCCCATTCTGGAGAAGCTCGCTTGCTCGAGGCACACACACACGGTAGCAATTCGAATTCGAATACTCATGCATGTGCATGCCGTTGCACCTCGTCACAGTCGTTCAAGATGTTCTATGGCGTTGCTCGGCGACTTGCATTCCTGTCATCGCAAGATCTCTCGTCTTGAAATTCTAGTCCCCACTGTGCGGCACAGGTAAGACACAGATTTATGATTGCGACACCATCAACGGTATGATTCTCGTGCGGCGCCGCTGACTCGTGTGGGCAACGGCTTTTAAGGGTGAGGGAGGATGGGCAACCCCTACGAGGCATGAGCCCATCAACCCCTTTTGCGCAGGTCCTGGGCCGGAGCCGAAACCTAGATGATTGGTCTATGCCATCTCCAGGAATCATCGGCAAGCCACCACATGGGTTGAAGGTTGAAAGGGGGAAATCGGTTGTCGCTCGGTTCCCCTCCTTGAAGCTGTATCTCTCGGCGCGATGATTCACCAATCGCAGTCTTTTCCCCTCACCTTCTCTCCTTGCTTCTCACATCATGATGAAGTAGTATATGTCGTATGGGTGTGTTGCTGACTTTCGGAGCATTTCCCTGAACGTTAACGTATGCGACATTGAGTTCTACGAGTCCGCCAAAAGACAAAATTGATAACATACCATCCTGTGTATGGTATTCTTCCTTCACCGATTTGGGAAGCTTAAATCACAAGTCTGGTAATTTGAGGTCGTCAATTTCCCCAATCTCGCAGGCCAAATTTGTGTGCCGTCTTCGCTTCACCGCCATTTGTGTTTCATGAAATTATTGTCGTCGTCTCGTCGTTGTGTGTTCCAGAATCGCTAAAGCAAATTGCTGCGCTGGCACGATGGATGCCAGTCCCCGCCGCAGCCCGCAAGAGCCAACTGGGCACAGGGGCTTCCGCCACGCGCCGGCTTGCTATTAGGGTCTTCCCCGGGCCCTCAAACCGCAATCCGCACCCTTAGCTGGGACCCGGCGAGTATTACGATTGGCTACCTTGCTCTTCACCGCGTCGGCTTCCTGCATCATCCTTAGAGATGGAACTGATGCTTTGCCGTTGTCGCAAAGTCTTTTCGTTCTGCTCTGAGCAAGTTCGATAATCGCAGCACGGAGAACGGGAGTCGCATGAAGTCCAGGAATAGCTGCCAATCTCGTGCGACAAGGCAATCGCATGTGCGACAATGTTGGGAGTCATAGCAGGCGGAAGCGCACGACGAACCCGGAGTGCGCTGTATTGGGAGGATGTATTGGTGGTGGTCTATCAGGCTCACGTTTGGGCTGCAATGCTTCGATAGCCGTTGCGGCTTTCTTCAGATCCCACGTTTTCCCACGCCTTTTGGCCTCTGAATTTGCCTTGTTGACGTTTATATGCAGCTGGTCAGTACCAAGCTGCAGGTTTGTTGGAGTTTGCTGCATTGTGCGCGAGCAGTGCAGCGTCTTTGGGCGTTCCAGACCCTCGCCGCCTGAAGAAGCCTGATAGCAGATGACCATTATAGGCAATTCTGCCCAGGCTTGATGCTTCGGAGGAGAACCCTCTTGGGTAGCCTGGCTCACAGGGCTGGCGGAAGAGATGCAAGTGGTGGGAAAGGTAGCTTGTAGCTGCTTGGGAGAGTTCGAGATTCGAAAGGGGCTCCCAAATTGCAGCTTACTGGCAGTATCTCTACTCAGAGGATATGAGGCGCTGGCACGAGAGGACTTCAAGCACAATGTAGAAGAGACCGCCGGTGAATCAACCACGTAGCTGTGCATAAAGAAATTGTTACAATTGATTGCAGTTTGAGATGACTTTCTGCATGCCATTGAAAGCTCGTTCTAGACCGCTGTCAGTATCGTCGATCCAGTAGAGATGACATGATCATGGGAAGAGAATCTTGCGTAGAATATATATACAAATATGAGCGCCAAGACTAGCTGTCATGGCGCAATTGGAGAAGCCCTGCCCAAATCTCTCCTGCCTCAACCCCTACTTAAATTTGCGGGGGCTACAGGTGCCCAGTTCGAATCCGACGGTAGCCATTTCAACTCGCTCGGGTAACCAGCGAATGTATCATTGAAGGCTCTAAGCAATGGGGATGATTGCTCGAGGGAAGCAATTCTGCAGAGGCATCCCCACCGTCGGGTGGCGGTACTGGATTACACCTGCTCTTGTTCGCGGGGTTGGAGGAGGAGGGTGCGTGGGGCAACTTTTTGTCCCCCTTTGTACGTTCTACATCATCGCTGCTCACAATTCAACTTAAGTCTAACACTTGTGGAACATACTCAATCTGGAAAAGGCCCCGCATGTCCCGCTTTATCGTCATTTCGCTCGGCGCGTCGGCTTCATGTGTATTTCGAAATGTGATTACCAACCCCTCAGCATCCTCTCCAAGCCCATGACATAATCCATGCATGATGTCGCACACTCACGCAATCGCGGAATCCCAATCACCCAAGCTCAAAATGATTTGAAAGCACATTGAAGCGTGAGCAGTGCAGGCATCCCGGATATTTACAATCTATGCTCCCTACAGCCCGCCGCCTCTTCTCCGTTGCTCAACACGTCAAGATGTCCTTGCCACCATCTATTGCCGTCATTGCGGGTGTTGGTCCTGGTGTAAGCTTCCCGCCCCTACCATCTAGTTGATCCCTTCCCATAGCCTCTTCTACATGCTGATCTTCAATGCTCTAGACCGGCGCCTCCATCGCCCTGCGCTTTGCAAAGCAGTACCCAGTTGCTCTCCTCTCTCGCACCCCTCAAAACCACACCGACCTCGTCGAACAGATCAACAAGAGTGGAGGCCAAGCTATCGGTATACCCACCGACGTCTCTGACCGCAAGAGCGTGGAAGCCATGGTCTCGGCCGTCAAAGATAAATGGGGCAACGACGTCAATGTCGCTGCAGCAATCTTCAATGCCTCCGGCAAATTCGCTCGCAAACCCTTTCTCGAACTCGAAGCGGAGGACATGCAGTCCGGTATCGATGGTACAATTATGGGCGCCTTCAACTTCAGCCAATGCTTGCTTCCGTTGTTGCTGAAGCATGAGAAGGGGGAGTACCCCGCTACAGTGGTCTTTACCGGGGCAACGGCGAGTCTGAAGGGCTCTGCGAGGTTCGCTAGCTTTGCGGGGCCAAAGTTCGCGCTCCGGGCAACGGCGCAGAGTCTGGCGAGGGAGTTTGGGCCACAAGGGGTGCATATCGCGCATGCGGTCATTGACGGGGTCATTGATATACCTCGGACGAAAGGGTGGGATTTGGGAGAGGGAGGAAAGATCAGCCCGGAAGCGGTGAGTACCCATCGTGACCCTCTCTATGGTGATTTATGGTTGGGAAGGGCGACAGCAATGGTTCGGAGCCTGTCAGTGAAGGACCACTGGACTAATGCTTTTCGACAACAGATCGCGGACGCTTACTGGCACCTCCATACCCAACCCAAGACAGCATTCACGTTTGAGATTGACATCAGGCCGAGCGTGGAAAAATGGTAGAAGAAGCGAAGGGAAAGAAGAGATGAATTCGGAATGTGATAATCTAGAATGAAGGATCATGATGAATACAGTACTATGTACGAGTCCTTGTAACAGAAACCTGTGACGTATCAACCTGGGCCATAGCGCATTTTGAGCTCATGTGCGTACAAAAATTGGCTAGCCCCTTCGGCCCGTCTCCCCGAGCCTCACTTTTTCTCGCAGGTTGATCGAGGCGGATGTATACAACCTTGACAATCAAGTAACAAATCTGTATCGAACACCTTATCAGCTTGCGAATGTGCATGACGGTAAGAGTTCTAGAGCGTACGTTTGCCAGAGACTTGCACCACGTCAACGCGTCGGTGTCTCAAATCTGTTTTCGACTGGGTCGGAAGGAGAGTTAGATTCCATCGACCTTGTTGCGCCAAGCAATCTGCTCGCTCTATCTGTTCGCAATTCACCCTGATCAATTCGGCGAAAATTCTCGGCAATGTTGTCCCCTCTTCACAGTCTTCCGATGGAATTGCTCCAAGCGATATTTGAAAATCTGGAACCCGAAGAGCTCCTTACTGTTCGATTGGTATGCAAGGAACTCAATGTGAGAAGTTTGCACCTGGTAGGGCCCGCCCATTTCTCTACAGTGTCGACGGACTTGTCCTTCTCTAGCATGAATCAATTGGAAACCCTCGCTACGGAGTCGCCCTTCGGATCCTATGTCCGCACTTTGCATATCGCTACTCGGGGGAATGTGGAAGAATTGGGCAATGGTTTCGAATGGCCGCGCCACATGGGTCTGCGTCAGGCAACAATTCGACAGCGGCATGTCAACAAGAAACACTATGGACTCAACACCCTGGATTTCCATCTTTGCCCTGGCGTCCGAAAGCTGCGGCATCTGCTGGGATCTCAACTGACGCGTTGTCGATCTTTCAGTCTGGAAAAGCACTATGAGCCCCCACAATGTTCCCAACGCCACAGACTTCAGGGCGATTTCATCACCCCCCTGGACGTTTTGGCAATAATTTTGAGTCTTTCCATTAAGCCAAGCTGCTTACCTATTATTTCTATCGCTTTCAGGCTTCTTTCGTCTGATTCTGATTACGAGCACCGTCTTGAGAATCAAAAGTATAGACAAACAGACCTTTTCGACGCAGACCTACCAAGTTTGAAGAACTTCTCCTTTTATCAGGAAACATCGATACAGTCTTGGAAACCTTGGCGGGAACATATCACTTGCATTTTAGCAAAAGCTACAATGCTGGAGGATCTGGAACTTGGTTCACTCGTGAGATCTTATGGGCGTTACTCCAACTATGCTAGCAAAATTCGCTGCTGGCACAATTTGGTCAGCTTGAAGCTCACAAACATCGAAATGGTGCAATTTGAGCTCCACGATCTTCTGAACCGCTCTCAACGGACAATCAAAACCCTGGTCCTATCACGAATTCGCATCTCCGGATCTCAGGCCGGTCCCCAGGTATGGCCAAAACTACTTAGGAACGTGGGCCACACTCTATCGGTACTGGAGAAAATCACCATCGACAAACTGACCACAGGATATCAGCAGCTCCAGCTCCACAGACTCAAATTCAATAAGGAGTCAAAGCAACTTGCAGCTGAAGTGGGGGCCTTGACCGTACAAGCCGAAGAGATTTATTTTGGGGTGAAAGGAGTTTTCGGTGCGACATTTGAGGGACCTGGGATAGACTCTGGATTGGATCTGTTGGCCAGAGCTCTAGAGGAGGGTTCTCCTGCGTTACGTTGACTCCGCCGAGGACTCTCTTCGTGGTCTCGTCGTACTTTGATATGAATTTGGCTCATTTCTTGACCCTCTAGCCGGAGACTCTTACCCTGCTAGCATCGAGACGTACCGGCCCAGAAGAAGTGCGTCCCCCGTGCCTGTGGAAATTGGGAGCAATTGGAGAAGCGAGACGCAGGGCCCAAAATTTGAGCTCCTCACTTCACTATCCTATCCGGCTCACAAAGATGAGCCTCTCATATCGAGATTTAAATACCATTCTTTCTATTGGCACGAGATCTGACTGTCCAATGAGCCCACTGTCGCCAAAGAGAGCACGCCAAGGACTGCATGGACCAAGGCTAAAAAGCAGTGCTGATGCCTAGCGGGCGAGGGGAGCTGAGACGTGGGTTGCCTCATTTTCTATCTGAATATCACTTCCCCGAATTGCTCGGCCTGTTCGAGTACAGCCGCCAAAGATGTTATCGTTATACCAATATCGGCGACTGAGAGCCAATGAAATTCGTTTGCTCTCCATCTTAAATACAGATGGTAGCGGAATTGAATGCGGTCTACGAAACGTCTGTCTAGATGACGAGCCAAACTTTACGGCGCTGTCTTACACTTGGGACAATCAAAGCTGCGACAATGATATTGATATCCTGGATACCGGCAGTCGGGGCAAGCATCAACTGAAAGTGACGAGAAATGTATTAGAAGCACTGCCGTACCTTGCTGCTCACAAACCAAACCAGTCCTGGTGGATAGATGCGATTTGCATCAATCAAGCCGACACGGCCGAGAAAAGCTCCCAGATCCCTCTGATGGGAAGGGTCTACACGTCTGCCGGTGGAGTCGCTGTCTGGCTTGGGAAGCCCAATCCCTCCCTGCAAGGGGCTATAGACGCGATACCTCCACTACTGAAGTTGGAGACCACAGAGGGAGACCTCACACTTGGCGACAATGCCTCGCACGCCCAATTTGGCTTGCCCAGTATGGAGTCCGACGCTTGGCATGGAATTCGTGATCTGTTCGGGCTGCCTTGGTTTCACCGTACGTGGACGCTTCAAGAGGCACTGCTCCCGACCGGTAGCCTACGGTTTCTTTGCGGAGGGAACGTTATCGAGTGGGAGGCCTTGTTCGATCTCCTCAAACTCTTTGCAAGGTTCAAACCAGTGAGAATGATAACGAAATTGGGGCGTGAGGTGCAGTCCGACGCTCGCAGCATGTTTGAATTGATGGCATGGAAACGGCGGGAAGCGCTTCCCAAACTGGATGCCTTGACAATGCTCTCTCTATCCCGCAGTCGATCAACAGCAATCCCGGTCGATAAAGTCTACGGTCTCCTCGCTCTGATTGGGGACGGTATCGTCGACATAAATTACGAAAAGCCGGCGGAGACAGTGTTCCTCCACATCAACAGACATCTGATCGCCAATCATCCTCGGGGCATGTCCCTGATCCGCCGCGCCTCAAACCAGCCTGGACAGGGCAGCCTCCCAAGTTGGTGTCCAGATTGGAACTCCAGAGCATCCTTGGCGAGCCTGCTCGACATATACAAAACCGGTAAGATTGAGGCTTCAGGTAAGGAACGGAACCTGTGGCCATCGCCTACGATTGAAAGACAACTCCACATGCGTGGATATTGTGTTGACGAGGTGGCGTGCGCAGTAGGCCCAATCCCTCCAATAGGGAAGCCACACTCAATCAGTGAAGAAGAATATGATGATCGACTGATGTCTGAGGATGCAGATGCAAGCGCAAAGGAAGAACGTGCGGCCCAAATCTTCGCTTGGAACATGGCCTGCTTCGACGCCACCAAAGCACGTTACCATCTGCGGGCTGGTGAGACCATGGACAACGTCTATCATCGGACCCTGATCGGCGATCAAATGTTTGGATCTTGCTGTATGAAAATGGATGCATCGATCGGGTATAGCACCTTTTGGACCTACATGTTAAGCCCATGGACTGAGGGTTACCCGAAATGGAATGACATTCCTGATAGACTAGAATCGCCGCTCTGTTTCGAGTACTTTGAAGCTTTTGCCAGCCTGTGCGTGGGACGAAGCTTTTTTGCGACCAAAGGCGGTAGGATTGGTTTTGGACCTCGAGACACCCGGCAAGGCGACTCTATCGTGATTCTTCCCAACGGTACCGTACCCTTCATTCTGAGACAGGTGGAGGAGAACGTGAAGGTCCATCGACTTGTGGGTGAAGCATATGTTCATGGTCTCATGTGGGGCGAGATGGCGGAGAGCCTGCGGGATCCAGGAAATCTAGAAGAATTAGTGCTCGAGTAGGCCACGCAAACATCAACCTCGTGGGCTTGGAGGCATGATACAATCGACATAGGTGACAAGTGGATCCTAGCGGCTTTCTGTTCAATCCAGTCATTGTGTCGCAAAATCATATCGCATCGAGCGATATCATATCTGGAATTTTATATCATGCTCAACAACGTCGAGATTGGATTGTCCGAAGGCAAATACGTCCCTGACACAGACCATTGGAATTTATCAAGACTCCAGAGCTTCGTGTGGGATGGAGCACAGCTGGCTTTACGTTGAACCTGTAAAGAGGATGCTGATTCCGCGTTTCCTCAGAATGTGGGAGTTCAACTGATGCTACTACGGAGTAAACAGCATATATATACGCATAAAAAGAACGACTCAAAGCTGTTCAGTAGTTTCAAGTTGGAAGTATGGATGGCGCCATTAGTCTCAACGATCTTTTGCTTTCAATTTGTGTCAATATTAACCCCATTTGCATGGAGACATAAAGAGAAGTCCCATGTGACGATGATTTGAAGACGCTTTTCAACAAAAATATACATGAAAGTCGCAAGCCTGAATCTTCCCCAGCACGATTCCTCACACCTTGTTCACCAGGTGCCGACCAACACAATCTAAAGGACCTCATCAAAACAAGAAATTGGTATTCCGTCCCGAATTGAAGGCTACATTGTACGCCGCCTTGGTAGCCGTGTACTTCATGTAGCAGTTCCCGTATTGATTGGTGGGCGACCACTGGGCCCCCTTCTGCCACACCGCAGCGATACACTTGCCCCCCGGGTAGGCCGAGCACTTGGTCAAGCAGGCCGGGAAATCGACGCTGTGGTCGGCCGGCAGATCCCCCTGCGGATAATCGACATAACACCCGATCTGGTACGTCTGCCCGCCCGTCGCGTACAGGGTGTTGTTGTCGGTCGGGCAGCTGGCCGTCGTCTCGAGCTTCAGGGTCGACTGCTGGAACGCCATCACGGACTTGCTGCTCCCGAAGTCCGCCGGGTTGTACCCCGCCTTCACCAGGTTGGAGACCACCGTCTGGACTTCGGCGTTGGAGGCGGCCTGCCGCGGCAGGAGCTCCGCGAACCGGGAGACCAGGTCGTCGCCCGGGGCCAGGTCCCGCGCTTTCGTGTGCCCGGTCGGCATGAATCCTCGCGCCCTGAGCAGGGAGATGACGAGGTTGGTGTCCGGGAGGGGGGCCGCGGCGCGTTCGGTCAGGGCCTCTCCTCCTCCTTCTTCCGGGGCGGCGGATTCGTTGTCGCCGAGGTCGCGCTTGGAGGGTTTGAAGCCGAAGGTGGCGAGCACGTTGAGGACCTGTGGCAGGGGAGGCAGTGGATTGTCGCGCGCTTCGAGGAGGGAGGAGATGTCGAGTGGCTGGGTCTCGTTGTTGCTGTCACGCGTGCTGACTTTGGCGTTGGGGGCGAAGCCGCTGGATTCGAGGGCGGAGATGTACATGTTGATCGTGTCGGTCATGCTCTGGTCGCGCTCTTCCAGCATCGCTGGCATGGATGGCAAGGCAACCGCATCGCTGGCAAGGAAGCTCAAGCCAATGGCCACTATGGAAAGGGCGAACATGATGTCAAGATGGAGAATCAGTGACGCCTGTGAGCTGGGATCGAGGGATGCGAAGCCTTTATGATTTGATGGGAGGCTTCAGCTGGTGGTCCGCTGGTGATGATCGAGTATAGCGTGCTGAGAAGTCGGAAAGTCGGAATGATGGCGGTTGAGCCGACTATTTATCACCAGCATCTCCTCATCTGGACTTTTGGCCTACCAAGCCAAAATCTGCGGAATTCTTTGAACCGAAGAGATTGCACGAGGTCTGGAGCCTTGTGGCGGTAGCCTGGACTTCCACGTTGTATATGGGGGTTCGACGCATACGGCAAGGCCAGATGTGAGTGAATCCTTTGTGCTTCCCAGTCTCATTCAACGACTTTGACCGTAATCGGCTCGATTTGAAATACTCGCAGACGCCTCGCTTCATGATATAATTCAAACGCCGAAGAAGTCAGGGGAAGTTGGCAGAGCAGGTACTCGGCCGTACTGCCTTTCCAACATAGCCTCAGAAGGATGACAAGTAGGGATTGAAGCCAAACACCCTTTCACCGGCACGGCCAAACGCAGGTTCTGCTAATTTTACACACCGCTAAAGAGAGTCATACTCCAAGCACCCCCTAGGGAACCAAAGTGCTCGACCCAGATACTCTCATCCCACACATGTGTCAAAACCCCTCCTCTGACACCAGGACGTACCGATCCCATCCTGATTCCAAGCACTTCAGCCCTCCTCCTCCTCCAATGCTAGCTCGCTGGGGAGAAATAGGGGAGGGGCAGGGTCCCTTTGTCCGCCAAATCTTCTAGAATCGCAACCACATGGGTTTGCTTTCCCTTTGTTCTCGCCCACGAGAGAGGGGGTACGATCCAAAGCAAATCCCCCCCCCCCCCACAAATGTGTGAAATATAGACCGAGAAGAGGGATTGCAACACTGAGACCCCATGGGATTCCCATGGCTTTTTCCTTGGGGTGCTCTGGGAAGAAGGGGGATTTGTGGTGAGATTGAAGGGAGTCAACCGCTTCATCTTATCTATGCTAGAATGAGTATATATATAAGAAATTTGGGATCAATTGAGAGTTTTTCGCTCGAGATTGGGCCAATGAATTGATGAAAGGGTGTCAAAGGGGACCTTTGGAGAGTGGGGGACATGCTTCTGGTTTTGCAAAAGGAGCGAATTCCCTTAATTTCAGGCCTGTCTGTACGGCTTTGCAGGATCATCCGTGCGATACACTAATCCCCTTTTCTCTGTTCTCTTTCCCTCTTGCCTGCTCTTGGTTTCCCTCAGAAAAACCAGAAGAAAAAAAAAACCAAAAACGTAGAGGAAAGGTGAACGCGAGAGTCTCTGGAACAATGATGAGATAGCCGTGAGGCTGTGATGTTGGCCTATAACATCCCCAGGTCTAATTGCTACCTTTTTGGTTTCCCCGGGTTTCCTTTTTCTTTTCCTTTTCTGGAGGGCGCGCTGGCGAAGGGTAGGTAGGTTGGCTTGGATAAACGTTGAATGATCTGATCATCATGATATCAGTTGGCCGTAAATGAGGGCCTAAACAATATGTGATGGGGAGGAAAATGGTGGAGGAGAGGGGGCAAAGGGAAGGGATAGCGAGGCCATGAAGAAAGTAATCAGTCCTGCTGAGTTGTTCGGTGGAGCCCGAAATGGAAGAGTGGGATTCATTTTGGATATACTGGGGGGGGGGGGGTCAATGCTGTCTACAATGTGCCACAAGTCTTTTTTCTTCCACAAAACCGTTGCCTCGCTTGTCCGATCGGGAACGCTCTTTAGAAATACAAGGGCGGCACACTCTCATACGGCATCCCGCCACCATGTCCCTGCTGCTGCTGCTGTTGCGGGTACGCCTGCCCCACAATCGGCTGCCCGTTCTTGTCCCTGCCCCGGCTCGTGCTCCGCAAGCGCCCTCCCCACCCTTTCAGCCCGTTCTTGAACCCGCTCTCGCTCCGGCCCCGTTGATGGCGATTCCCACCCGCATCGCTCGCCGGCGGACTCGTCACCCGGCCCGGCGAGCGCATCGGGTCATAATCTGTCGCGGCGGGTGGTGGCGGCGGTGGCGGTGGGACCTCGACCACGTTGGCCTCATCGCCCGGTTCGTCGTCCAAGACGATGTTGATGGCGCCGACGTTGGAGTTGGAGGAGAGCGAGGAGGCTTCGCCGTCGTTGCGCATCCCGGGCGCTTGGGGTGGGGGAGGTGGTGGCGGCGGGGGGCCGAATTGGGCACTATCAGGTCTTGCTCCGCCACCGCCGCCGCTGCCACCGCCGCCGGCGAGATGCGCCAGTTGAGCGAGGACGGGTGGGGGAGCGTCGTCTTCGTCGTCGCGAACGATTTCGACGTCGGGATTGACGCGGTGGGCGGCATGGATGGTTTCGTCGATGCCGGCCGAGTATTGCTGCTTTTGCAGCTTGAGAGTGGAGGAGTCGCCGGATCCCTTGCGACGGTGAGGGGAGCCGATGTCACCGAGGGGTTGGAAGGCATTGTTGTTGCGTTTGCCGGGGCGGAGACCTTTGTGGAAAGCTGGATGGTCCGGGAGGCCGGATGGCATGGGTGGAGGCGCCGCTTCAGGGAGGGGCACGGACATGGAGCGGGGAATGTCGCGCATGGGACCGCCGCCGTAGTAGAGCTCGGGCAGGTTGGGCACTTCATCGGGGACCTCGGGGACGGAGGGGATCTGTTCGACCGTGTTGCCGAACTTGGGATGGCGCATTGCTCGCGGAGTGGCGGGCAGGCCGTAGGGACCCACACTGGCAGCGCCGCTTCGATTGATGTGATCGGCCACGTTCATGGGATTGACCATGGGAGGAGGAAAGCGATCGGAATGAGCGGAGGGGGTGAAGTCGGTGTGTGATCGCATGAAGGTATTGGGTCGGGAGTATTCCTCAGGATGCAGGATTGGAGGAGCCTCAGGGTTTCTCAGCAGCGACTCTCGTCGGGCTTCGAGCTCTTTGGCGGCCAGTTCCTTCTTGAGTTTGTCCTCGAGCTTTCGTTCTCGTCGGAATGCTCGGTCTTTCTCCTTCAGGAGCTCATCAAACGTCTGCTTCGCTTGGATGGCAGATCGAGGCTCATCGACCTCGGAAGCACGAACCGATTGCGATTCGGCCTGTCTCCTTTGTCGATCGGTGCTCATGCGCGAGGTCCCTCGTTCGCGGGGCTTCCTGCTGCTGCTCCGCTGCCTTGATCGAACGCGCTGGCGATTGGCCTGCACCAGTCGCATCGGATCATTCTCATCGCTACTGCTGTTGAATGGGCCCGGATGCGGTGAAAACGGTCCGGGAGACGGTGGCGACCTCGCTCTGGAACTGGCCCTGCTCTTGGCCTTGATCTTTTCTCGATCGACCGCCATAGCCCGAGGACTCTGCGCATGACTGCTGATCATACCGCGAGAAAGGCTTGCTTCACTACCCAGCTGATTCTCGTGCATCGCCTCGGGCGAACGGTGTCGAATGGTTCTCTGGGACCAGTCTGATGCCTTGGACCCTGATCGGTGATTCGATATAACCTGGTGGGGCTGCTTGCTGGCCTGACGACCGTCTCGGCTCTCGCGGCCAGGTGAGGCGATGCTGCTAATCTCCGACTCGAGACCAGGGGTCGTTGCATACTGAAATTGCTCAGGAGTCATGGGCACTGGCGAGGATGGCGAGCGTTTTGCCGGCCGAACATATCTCTTGCCGTCCCGACCGCGGTCTTCAGACTGATCACGCCCTCGCCCTTTGCTCCTTGTTCTTTGATCATTCCTCCTCTCTTGACTTTCCGTCCGCTTCTTGGACCTATACTTCTTCTGATTGTAGCCAGCCGCATCGACGCTGCTGATGTACTCATCGATGCTTCGGCCGCTGACGCTTGGGCTCTTGGCTCCAGAGGCATAGCTGGCACCACTGACCGAGGGACTACCCATGGCACTGGACTCACTCGCACCTGTTCGGAGGCCGCCAGAGGGCAAGCCGGCCGAAGGCAGGGACTGCAGATAGTTCTGCAGCGTATTTGATCGCCGATGCTCCGCTTGACCAATAGCAATGGCACCATCACGTCCAATGTAGGATGTGGTCTGGATCTGATCCTGGGATGGCATACGAATGTGTAGACCATCCGGTCTACGGTCTTTAGATGAGGCGCGCGCTCTCTCCCTTTCCTTTTCTTTCTCTTGAAAGGCCGTGAATGCATCTTGAGCAGGACTGGGGAGGACGGTAGTCCGGATGGATGTCTGCGGTACAGCAGTGGCTGGTGTCTTCGTTGTTGGGGTCCCGCCTGGATCATATCGCGCGGAGCTGAGCAAGAGTGGAGGCTCCCCAAGGTCTTGCTGCTGCTTCTGCTGCTGGTGCTGCTCCGGAAGGGGCTGTGACTTCACTCTTTCCTTCTCTTTCTCCAAATCAGACCCTGAATTGTCAGGGGTGGGCAGCTGGCTCGGTCTTGAAAAGGGAGGAAGGGTGACGTCCACCGGATTTTCGCCAATCGAGGGTAGTCGTTGCCGGAGAAAGCCTCCCGGTGTCGCAGTGCGGTCCGCTCTCGACGCTCCCCGAAGAGCTCCAAAGCCACCAGGAGTCTGGCTCTCCGAAAGCGCGGATTCGGCAATTGGCGTTATACCAGGAGCTACGGTGGGCGTTCGATCCAGGGAATGCAAGCCAGGAAATTTCGAGAGGCTCTGAGGCTGTTCAAAGGAGGTGATGACTTTCAGGGAGGAGTTCTTGGTGGTCATCCGGTTTGGCTTCTGGGCCGTTGGTGGAGACAAGGGTGGGCTCAGCATTTGCGTGGAGATGGTCGATGCCGCTTGGGAGGAATTCTCCCAATTCCTCGGTGATGGAGAAGGCCAAGGCAATGGTGGTTCGACTCCGGCGCAGGTAAAGCACCGTATGGCCAGTTGTTGCTGCGAATTCTCCACGACGAACTCACCCCACGCTTTGACCAGATGAGATTGCCGCTGCCAATCCTGAGGAAATATGAGGCACGTCAGCAGGATGGCTTCCATGAAAAAGCACCTCTCCACGTAGATTTCCACCGCATCTTCCCGATCTCCCATACCCAGGAGGATGGTCGCCGAGGTGTGAAAGTCGCCTTGCTGTAACAGCCTCTGCACGAAGGCTTGTCCCATCTTGCCCATGTTGGAGCCACCCATCTGGCTCAGAGCGAGCATCATCCAGTCCGATGAGCTCACATTGCCTGATGCGATCGCGGCAGCCATCATGTCGGAATCGACTTCCCCTAGCCACTTCGATAACAAGACGGCGCTCGTCGATCCGGGCTGGTGGTGGTCCAGCTCGTCCCGGACCAAGTTCTCTATATCATCATCCCACCCAAACACGATATTCAGCATCCTCCTCCGCAGCTCATCCGGTGACATGTTCTCCTGATCCAGGGGCTGCGGCTGCTCGTACTGCATGTTCGCCAACCGGACTCGAGTGCGGGGGAACAGATCGACATAGGTACTTTCAGGACTCCTCAGGACTTCGTTGCGCAGACGTGACCCTCTCGAGCGACGGCCAGACGAGGTAATGGACATTGTGGATTGGCCATAGATGGAGGTGCCGCCAGAGAAGAGGCTGTCCCTTCCGACCATTGATGGGGAGATGGTGGAGAAGGTGGTGCCGCTTGCAGCACGAGAGGAGATAGTGGGCGCGCCTCTTGGGTAGCGATTGGATGTCGTGCTCATCGACTCGGCTCGGCTACTGACAGACACCGGACTGGACAATCCAGATCTGTCCGAGCGAGCCTCATCGATCATGGCTATGTCTGCGTTCCTTTGTATTGTTGATAGAGTCGCGGGACCTCGGCCAGTCTGACTCCGGCCACTTTCCGACCTGCGTGTGCTCTCCGACTGCCTCGATTGAGGCCGGATTGGCATGGGAGGAGCCGTTCCTGGGATGTGGTGCCCTTGGGATCGGGCAGACTTGTGAGGGGCAATCGGCGGCTCCATGGGCAGATACTGTTTCTCTTTCACCAAGGCCGGCGGCGAAACATCATACTGTCGGATGATGCAATCCTTGGAGAGCGTGAACAGGGTTGCAGTGGCGCCAAAGTTGGCAATGCCTCTGACGTCCCCAATGCTCGGTATGGCCTCGTATGCGACATGCTTTGTTCTCACGTCCCATAGCCAACATTCACTAGTGATCATGGTCAGGATTCTTCGTCCAACACACTCTCAATTCCAAACTCACCCATCCTGATACTGTACGACTCTTCCATTCTTCGACCATCCGAGCCAATTGACGCCCGGCTCACAATTATCACCTCTCTTGAGGATACGGATGGTTTTTGGCGTCTCTGCTGTTGGCGGCTTTGAGACGCTCCAGACTCGAAGATCTCCGTCGCATGTCTGGGAGGCCAACATGTCGGACTTTTGTTTGGATGATGAGGCATGCCAAGCTAGAGAAACAATGGGTGAAGGAGAGCGCTGGGTTGTGAGGGTATGTAAGATGGTGAAATTGGGCTGCAATGTGGCGAGAAGGATTGTGCCGTTCTTGTAGCTGCCATGTTGTCAGCACTTCATTCCAAGGACCAATTGCGAGCTTGACTGACCCGATGCCAAACGTCTGACAGTCAGTCGCAGGGGCAAGTGCTGTGATGGGATCATGTATGGTTCTTGCCGATATGTGTTCGGACGTCGACGGCTCAAACACCACGACGCTTCCCTGCGCATTCCCTTGAACAGGTCAGCGTCCACCTTGCTTCTACCGCCACAGCGCCTTACCGAAGGCAATGTTGCCATTCCTCATCCATGCTGCGACCTTGATGGACTCGTAGGATATGAAGCGCGCATGTTCATCGCCCTTGTGAATATCCCACACAATAGCAGTCAAGCCAGCATCGACGCTGACACAGAACTTCCCCGCCAATCTCTCGCTAGCATTGTCGACGGCAATCAAGACGACCTTTTCTTCGTGCTTGGTGAAGCGCCGTTCGAGCTTGAGGGTGTCATGGTGAAGGCAGCATACAGCGGACCCTTGGGTGTACAGGAAGTAGGATCCAGTCGCCGCACATGGCTCCAGGTCTGCGTCTTCCGTCCGAGTATCGATCGGGGTTGAGGGCCTGAGGACATCTCTTTCCCTTGCGTAGGCGCGAGATCGTGATCCAGTGATGGACTTGGAGCCGGTAGAGGAGACTGACGGATGCCTCGCCAAAGGTCCCGTAAGGGACATGGCGGGGTATATTTGATTCCACACCGGGACCCGTCAACCTTGCTC
The DNA here is from genome assembly GCA_003073195.1 of Ramalina intermedia. NCBI lineage: Eukaryota > Fungi > Ascomycota > Lecanoromycetes > Lecanorales > Ramalinaceae > Ramalina > Ramalina intermedia. The sequence continues at coordinate 99,603 of PEKF01000057.1, read as the reverse complement.
TTACTGTTGCAGCCTTTGCCAAAGGCGACGCTATCGTGCTGGAAGCGCCCGGGCTTGTGCAAAAAGGAGGGGCTTCCAAGAGGGAAAAGTTATGCGAGGAGAGGGCTCTTAGGGCGTGGGGCGAGTCGAGGAAGGGTGGATTAGGTATGGATCGGAAATTGGTCGGCGACAAGGAAGATGCGAGTGATGGTGGAGCAGAGGTAGGGGGTAGTCGGGGTAGTCGGTGGGTGAAACAAGACGAATAGGTGACTGCCTTGGCCGCTCGCACCAGCTCTCCCTTCGCCTCATGCACGTTCAACTGTGTGGCATGCACGAGGGAGGGGTAGCAGAGGTGCAGCCGACGAGAGAAACGAGCAGGATCAAGAAATGCGTCAAGAGCGTCGGCAGGGGGAGCAGGTGTGGCCGTGTGGGTCAGTCCAAGATTACAAGACACAAGGCTGAGTGGATATATGTTTCAGGAAAGAGACCCAAGGATTGTTGAGAATTGAGATTAAATCCGGGATGAATTTCGTTGATTTGGCCCCTATCATAATGGCCAGTCCCACGATTGGGAGAGACTGAGGGTGGATTTGTTGAGGGCCAAAGAAGCGTGGGCGCTTGGATGATCAAGATTGTCTAGGAGTCTCAGCAGATCAGCACAGGGTCATGGCCCATTGCTGCGATTGCTGCGATTCCCGTGACATGGCTCGATGTTGGTGAATGGGAGGGCGAGGGTGAGATGAATGTGCTCAATGGACCGTCGAGCAGGATGCTAGAGCAATAGCACCAAGTAGCGGGGGGTCTTGGAGGATGGCCCGAAAGAGCGAGATGGACGAACCATGGGAGAGGATGGACCTGCAAGCTCCCTTTGGCTCCCTTGGGTAACTTGCAGTAGTATCAGGATTGACTTACTGCAGTAGCCGTTTCTGGGTGTGAGTATTCGATCTCTTGGACCTCTTGGACCTTCGTCCCCGACCTCTCCACCTTTTCGATTGCTCAATCTCCAGTGATCTGGTGATCCAGTGATCCAAAGATGTGATCCAGTCTGCTCGATCCAATCCGCTGAGCCCAATGGCAGGAGGGAGATGAGGCGGGGGACTTCTTAGTCCATGCCCGTCAGATCTTGCCCGCCTCGTGAGACCATTCAGCACCTGGCCGTTTCCCGTTGGGCCCTGCTTCATGGCTGGACCCAAGCGGAGCAAAGCGAGAAAGACAAGAGGTTTGCAAGGGACCCGCTTGACTGGAAAGACGATGGGAAGCGCATTGCTGAAGCGACAATTGTGAGGGCCGGCGTGGACGCTTGTGATGCAGTGCGTGTGATTCAGGTACGAGGAGGGTCAATCTGGAGTTCCATTGGTCCAGGGACTGAAGAAGTCTTGCTCGCTTGTCAGACGCATCTGCAGCAGAGGTCGTTTCCGACCGATGATTGGCCAAAGCTTCTGCACGTCGGCGCTTACGCTAACTTTGGCTGGTTCCGCCAGTCTTGGAAAAGACGGCTTGACCAGGAAAAGAAACAAAAAGAGGTCCGAAATCTGGAAAGTGAAAATCGAATTCCATATATCGAGGTACCTTTTGGACCAGAACGGCAAGATTGTGGACAGCAGCAGAACCATGGCGCTGGATTCGTGGAAGAATGGACAGGGAACGTCGGAACACGGCAGTTCTGAAAGAGGCATGAAAACGTGGGATGACTGCCAAAGGCACATATTCATGCAAGTCATGCAAGCCATGATTCGAAACTTGATGGGCCTTTGTCTTCTGTCGCCCTGGATAAATCTGATTTCAAAAGAGAATTTGATAATCTTGGGTCTTGTCGCAAAGTCTCATGAGAAGTATAATTCGTCTTCGGTGACTGCGATTCACGCGCTTGTGTCCACTAAAGACTACCGACATATCCTTGATGCAGTTATGCTTCATCAATCGTGATCAACAGCCGTATGCCCCATATCAGATCGCTAGTTCACACTCATCTTGTCCCTCTCATGTCGAATCCTGGGCCCATTCACAAGCCTCGCATTGTGCCAGCACAGTCACACCCACCCCTCGGATCCTAGGCTCGCGGCCCTTGTGCGCCGTGCACAGGCGCACAACCTCGGTGAGCTTGTATATCTGGTTGTTTTGCATGACACCCGTTCCCATGATGGATCGTCTGTGCGGTGCATCGGTAGCGTCATCTGCAGACATGCCTGAGACCCACATCCTTTGATGGAGAGCACGGGGAGAGATTTCTGGTGGTAATGTTGGGGCCGGCAGCATCCACCCCCGCCCCGGTGCTAGCTGCCTCGGAAGCGAGATTAGACATGGGCGTCGATCACCATGGCGTGCATTTATTTTCTTGAGAGACTCGATTGCCTCCTTAGATCCACTGTTTGACTGTACAACGTTGAGCCCGGGCATCGACACCATCGTGTCAAGAATCACGATCTCTGGAAGTGGGAATGCCTTCCAAGTGGCAGTGAGAGTGCGATTAGAAATCATTCAAATGGCTGTGTGAGTCGACCTTGATTTCTTGGGTGGCCGGTTGATGTTTGCAAGGACCGGTGAAGCCTGGTGGCAGTGCTGTGGCAAGTCTCGACATGTGAGCGCACAGCAAGGCGCGTTTCGGCGATCGTCGGTGATGAATGCAGAGGTAGGGCGAATGCGCAGCTCCTTGGTTCGGTGTATGAGTGTGCAGCAAATTGCTGCCATGCAAGGGGTATCACAATAATGCACTCGTGATCCTGAGACTCCACGCTTCCCGTGCGTCACACTGATGCACTATCCCGTGTGCGCAGGGTGAAAAATAAAACAAAAACAAAATCAAGCAATGTCATCATGCATACATCTGTTGACAATCAGCAAGGCCACGCCGGATCTCCAACCCGGAAGACTCCACTCACCATAGCAAGGCATACAGAAGACCCCCTCACCGCTACTCCCCAAGCTCAGGGATTGGACTCATCCCTAGCACCAATCTTTTCCTCTTCAACGGGGAACTCCTCCTCCTCTTCTTCCCCGGCATGACCGGCCTCTTTATCGATGACGTGCCGACATGCGCATGCGAGCCAAGTACCTGCATTGGCGGTGCTTCCCTCGGCTCCTCTGCGCGGGCGAACGGCCCTCCAGCATAGCCATACATGGCATATCGGTCCGGCACTCGGATGTCGTTGTAGAGTGGCAACTCCTCCAAGCCCAAGAGATCCTCGTCCGAGATGTAGCAAGAGGCCTGGCTGCCCGAGATCGCACTCACGTTCACTTGAGGCGACGTGAGACAAGAGGATGAGGAGACGGGTGAGAGGGTGTCGGACTTGGGCCAGTCCGGATGAGACAGGGAGGCGTAGGAGGAGTCGGCCATCCTTGGTATTGAGTGTGGAGACACCTCTGACGGAGTGAGGCAGATGTCGGAGGCAGAGGATGTGCTCGAGGAGGATGTCGAGGGAGGCGAGGGCGTTGCTTTGAGAGGAATGTCCCACGCAGCGGAGAAGGCAAGGGAGGGGAAAGAGCCTGTGCGCCGTCGTTGTTTGACGGGCATTTGATGACTGAGGGTTGGTGATGAGTCTGGCGACGACATCGTGCTAGACGTCGGTGAGGATGGAGGTGAAGAAGACGAAAGGCGCATTCTCTTAGTGGCGAGAAGGACGCGAAGGATGATGTTGGGATTCGATATGGCGCGGCGCCCGGAGGTTGGTGGAGAAATTGAAGTTGTACGAGATAGAGTGTGTGTGGAGGTGGTGAAGGACAGGTTATGTCATATGATGTGTTTCATGAAGTGAGTGAGGAAGTCGAGGGGGTGTGGGGATGATGTTATGTGCGAAGTGAATAGATATTTCTGTCGCGGGCCTTCGGATGTAAATATTAGATCTGATATCAAGGAGAGCCAAACGCGGGCTTGTGCCACCCGAAAGAGTTCGGTACGCGAAAGAGGAAGTGATGACTCAGGCCGCCAAAGGTTAATCAAGCCTTGGTTGATGACAAGAATCTTCGGGCATATGTAAGAATGATCATGAATCATCCGAGTTCTTTCTGTCCGACTGTTTTGTCAGTCGTCGTTTTCTCTTTTTCTCTTTCTCTCTCGCTCTCTTTTATGATCTGGGATGCTTGAACCCCTTTTCTCCGAGCGGTATGTCAAATCAAATCGAATGTCAGACAGGATGCGACCTGGCAGCTTGCACTGCACCACGCAACTGCACGGACTGCACCACACCGCACCGCAGTCGCAATTAGTCTTTGCGTTGCTGATGTGATGAGATGACTGTTTTCCTCTTCAGGTCACTCCTTTGCTGTGGCGCGTTCTGACTGGCACCGGGTACCACCGTACCCAAAGTCTCGCGTGTTTTGACGTCTCGTTTCTGACTTGCTGCTCGCCTACGCACGAGCGCAGCCGGTGGACTTCGCCTCACGCACGTCAGAAATATCACACACCGCAGCTTGATGGGGTTTCTTTGGTCTCTTTGGTCTCGGTTGGCGTGTTTCAAGGTGATGTGAGAAGTTGTTTCCTGAGGGATCCCGAACAGCGAAGTGGGCGTGCCTCATATACTTGTACTGCCTGCCTTGCCTGTGCACAAGACGGTGCAAGCTGATCAGTCAGGGCAAACTAATCACAAGCCTGATTCTGGTGTGCAGGCTTCCAGACCTGCCAAAGTGCCAAAAGGTGAAGTCACGGAATATTAATCAGGCACCACTCACGCGCCAAATCAGGCTCGTCAGGCTATCGGCCAACGAATGCTCAGGACCAACAGCAGGAATACTGTTTTGTCAATAAAGCTACCACTGACACTGGCTGACTGGCTTGATCGGGTAGATGGACGTGGCAAGGCAATCAAGCATGATTTGACAGCTTACTGGCAGAGGCAATGGTTAAGTAATGTGCAGTGATTATAACGACCTCACTAATCCTGGTACCACTGGCGGTGAAATCGGCCGTGCAATAGTCCTCATCCATACAAATCCACGCCTTGCACCCTTAGTATCAGCATTTAGGGGACCGATCCAGCCTGGAGCGTTCGACCACGGAGGGATTAATTCCCCTACACTTCCTATCTATTTGTTCGTGGGATGCGGTGAATATAAGACACCTCGCAAGCGAGCTCCATGCTGATCCAATAGATCACGGTGACTTTTTTCTTCTCTCGGCCGCTCCAGAGGGTCATCTCGGTGTAGCAGGATCAGAACGATGCAGATAGATAATCATCCTCCTACTCTCCCACGAATACAAGATTACCACCAGGATCACCGTCGTAAGAATCTTTACTCCGACCCAGCGAGATGCTTGATCCTCGCTTCTCGTATGCAGGGCACATTAACTTTTCACACACAATCCCGTCCGTACGGTGAAGGGATCATCAAGCAAACACGTTGACCGCTTCAATCCAAGACTCACCTCTTTTCGGTCCTCATTCGGTCCTCTTTCGGTTTTCGACCCGACCAGTCCTTATTGATTGAATTCGACAGCCGGTTTACGCTTGCGAGAAATACTACTGTCTCCTTTCGACCATTTCTCGTTTTCTCCCCATTTGCGACTCATTGTTTCTGACTGTTCCACCACCAGTACACACACAGATAGGTACTTCGAATCCGTATCCGTGTTGCGCCTGCGCCCCTTTCTTGCCTTCTTGGCCTTTGCCCCCGGGACCCCTAAGCCCCCCAATCGGTGCCCTGCACTTCCATGTCTCAGGGGCACTCCGGTGTTGGATGGCCGTCCTCACTCATGGAGGGCGTCATCATTTCCCCAGTCCCATGGTCGACATCGCCACGACTGGACGAATGGAGGTGACAAGTGCCGAGAATCACCTCGTATCAATCATGCATTCTCACATCCGTAGTAACTCGGTCCACACCCAAGTTGACCCATCGGATCCACCACCCTTTCTTCTCGGAGTACGAATAGTCATCAACTCCGATGCTACCCTGATGATCGCGAGTCATTCCCACGTGGGCTTCGCCTCAATTGCGGGGCGTCCCATCGCCGCGAATGCGACTGTAATATGCGAGTGTAGACCGCTACCACTCCGCAACTCACCCGCACCCCTAAGACACGGTGAGTGAGAAAAGGACGGGGGAGGCACAGTCAGCCTTCCTGTCAACCATCAAAAATAGTGAGATGCAATCACTCTAGATGCGTCTCCGCGATGACATTGCAGCTTATTACGACCTCCGCATTCTTATCATTGTGCTTCGCTGCATGGACATCTGCAGTCAGAAAACAGTCAGATTTCCGATGGGGGATACGGAGTCCAACGTGGGCGCTGTTGCGAGAGACTTGCGGTAACGAAAGGATTCTCGTTGATGCCGTGAGATGCCGCCACCCTTCCCCGAGTATCCGTACCGCACCGCTCCCCCACCTCGCAAGTTCGACACGTTGCGGCGTTCTTGCTTGGGTTGCCTGCCTTGCCTGCTTGCCACATGCCCAGCCTTATGCCTCCTCTCTCTTTCCCCGTCCCCCTCTCCCCTCCCCCCCACTATACCCACACATGCATGCATGCATATCGTAGAAGCAACGCAGAAATACCCCAAACGTCCACATCTTGCGAGCCTTCCCCTCATCCTCGCAAAAAAGCAATATAAGCACAAGATCCAGCAGGACTCGTAGGATGATAAGGGTAGGGTTTTTATGGATGGCGTGGTGATGGTGCGATTCGTGGGAGGCTTTTTCGGTGTCCGAAAAACGGTTGGCAGCTTAGCATAGGTGAGTGGGCAATCAATGTAAGATGGACGGGGTTCGCGGCTCGGGGGCACGATCTACGGGGTGGGTGAGATTGATAGGTGGGTAGGGCGGGCTTCTGATGGAATGGAGGGTTGAGAGGGTGAGGTGCAAGGGAAGCACTTGGGTCAGGGTAAGAGGTAGGTAGTGGCATCAAGGGTCTCTTTGCGAGATTAGGGGGATGGGCTTGTAGGGATAATAGGAAGGGTGCTATGACGATGGGAGAACGTGGAAGATTGTTTCTGCGTGTGTGTATTTGTGTGTGTCTGTGTGAAGCCATGTTGGTTTGAATTAGCTGTGCCGTGGGCAAGAGCGTTGGTTTACCCGCGGCGTCACATCAGCCTCCTTACCTCCTTGCCTTTCGCTTTTCGTTCTGCCCTCGATTGTTCATATGCACGGTGTTGTATGTCGAGTGTTCCCACAACCCACTGCCAGCTTTTTCACCTGGCAGGGAAGCCTTTCGGGAGGTTCAGGCAGGACATGACCGGCATATGCCACTGGTTGCCATGGCCCTCCTGCTGGGGTCTCGTACTTCTTCATCATCTTCGTTGGTTCCACTTTCCCCACAAGGGCCCGTGCAGTCTGCAGCCAATGTAACTCGACTTTGCAAAACGTCATGGCGAAAATGCTATGCATCATCAATGCAGATCGATCTTCTGCCACGTGCAATTCAGCCTCCAGATGATTCGGTCGTCGATGCTGCTGCAGTAGGCGGCTGAGGCTCCTGATTAAATGTCGCCGAAGATGCAACTCCACCCGCTTGCTGCGCTGGTGCAGCCTTGTTGGCAGAGGCCACATGCCCGCCTCCCCCTCGCGCCATGCCGCCTCGTCCTCGCATGTTGCCTCCTCTTGCTACCATGTTCACACCGCCACCAGCGCCGCCGCCGCCGCCGCCGCGATTGTTCATGCCACCTCTTGCAGTCATCATAGGCCCGCCTCTCGCAGTGTGTTGCAGCGGCCCTCCACCACCTCGGTGAGGGTTCCCGCTATTCACCATCGCGTTGTTGTTTCCCCTCGCATTATTCCTCGCCTGCAAGGTCGAACCGGTCTTGCGCTCAAGAACCTGCACGGAGCCTTGTGCCACCTTGACGGGGCTGGCCTTGATGGCCCGCTGCAGCGATTCAGCTTCGGTAAAGTCGACGTAGGCAAAGCCCTTTTTCTTGTCGATCTCGACTTTCGAGATGGCGCCGAAGGGTTTGAAGGCTTCTTCGAGAAGGGGCTCGGTTATCCCTTGGGAAGGGTTGGCGTGCTTGAGGAAGGCTTGCGTCGAGGTGGAGGTTGCTGGGGTGGCTTTGCTGATGGCGGAGGTTTGCTGGGGCGGTGCAGTGTTCGTCGATCTGGGCGGTTGAGTACGAGCTGCCGCAGGCCCTCTCGGAGGCTGAGTGGAAGCTGGCTTCTGAGTCTCGCTTGGAGGATTTGTAGTGGCCGAAGGCGTGTCGGCATCTGTTGCTGTCGTTGCTTCTGTGGGGACACCAGCAGTCGCAGAAGCAAGCGAGGGCGAAGCTGTTTTGGCGGGCGCCTGATTGTTCGTAAGGTTCCTGGCAGGACCACTTGCTGCTCCAAGCCTCCCAGCGCGGCCTCGTGGATTGGCTCCAATGCCAAGGTCGCGCTGTAGTATTCTGGCGGCCGCACTTGCATTCCCACGTTCCCGCTGTTTGCTTGCCAGAGCGGAGGTAGCTGTACTGTTGGGCGCGACCGGCGGAGTCACCGTCTGGGCCTTTGGTGCTGCGGGCGGAGCAGGTGGAGCCTTCGCATTGACGACCTGTTGGTTCAGGGCTTTCACCGCATCCCGAGCTGCCTGCTCGACCTTGACTGCCTGAGCGCTCTTCTTCTTGGGCGACTGTGCAGTCTGGGCGTTCTCCTTGGCTGCAGCTGCTTTGGTCTCTTTGTCTACACGAGCCTGTTTTGCATTCTTTGCGGCTACGCTTTCTTTGCCCTTGTTGGCTTTCTTGTCCCTCAGGAACTGCACCAACGGCGTCACGGTGACCTTCTCTTGACCCTTGACGCCATCATTTTCTTGGTCAGCCGGCTTTGGTGGCTTGGTGACGGGGTTGGTGAGACTCTCCAAGAAGTCGATGAATTCGGGATCTTGATCTATGGTGCCCTGGCGGCCATCCTTGCGAGGTCGCCCATTTGGAACACGTCCGTACGGCGCAAACTCCACCGAGGGGGGACCTAGCAGACTAATGTCTCTCGTTGACGCTTTTGCATCTACGAAGCTGGTGGTGCGGACTGTATCCGAGAGCGCGTTGATATGTTCTGGTTTGGTAAGGTAGAGGTATGCACGCGAAGGACGGGAGGGTTTGGCGGGACTGATGAGGATAGAAATTAGCATAACTCCTGTCCAAGTGAACTCCTCCCCTTACTCATTCGAGATCTTGCCCGGCTTGTAGGACGCCCATGATACCCTTCCTCCACCAATCTTGCAATCTGGCCCCAGAGCTTCTGCAAATTCGGTCTGTGTCAAGCCTGGTGGGAGTCTCCGAATAAGAAGCTTTAGACGAACAGCTGAAGTGGATGATTGACGTTCAGAGGCATTTCCAGCTTTCTTTTGGGTCACCGAAGCTGGGACAGAGAGCACTCCGCTGGATCGGTTTGGCTTAGCAAGGGAGACACGCGAAGGTGCCGCCATTCGCGTTGACAGTGTGGAGTATTGCTAGGAGGAGCGCAGAGTCTTGGTCGAGCATCTGGTCAGGGCTGACAGGCTTTGTGAAATGATTTAGTCATGGAGCTACACAAAGTAGTAGAGTGCAGTCCTGTTCACGTATGAAATTAACCAACAAAAGGTACGTCCAGCCCTGGTCGTTCATCGTTCTTGAGGTGGGAGCTTGGCTTGCTTTGGGTAGGTGGGAGGGAGTTGTCATCATTTCAAGATGTTTGTGGTCGCTTCGGGACAGGACCAATCAAGGCTCGGCAAAGCGCCTTAGCAAAGGATTTCTGTAGCTCGAGCGTGATCAATTTTCGACCCTTTCGATCCTATTCACGGACTCCGACAGCGCTTGTCACTTGACTGGAGACAGTCACTCCTTCCTCGTGCACTCTCTCATTCACCCGACCAAATAATGTCAGATGGCAAGAAAGTCCCAAAGCCCGGCCCCGCCAAGCTCAGCAAGAATGCCGACGTGGACGAATGGCTGGAAAAGGCGATGCAAAACAAATACCTGCCGGAGGGCGTGATGAAGAAGCTGTGTGAGATATGTAAAGAATACTTGATGGAAGGTGGGCATCCTCGTGTGCATTGAGGCGGACGGGTATCCGTCTAACCAACCGGACCAGAGTCGAACATACAACCTGTATCTACCCCTGTGACCGTCTGCGGCGATCTTCACGGCCAATTCTACGATGTACTGGAGCTCTTTCGGGTAGCTGGTGGGATCCCCGGTACCGAAAGACCAGCGCTTGTATCCCCCAGTCCTGCTGGTGTAATCACCTCGGACGATATCGAGCCGCCCACCGAGATCACCAATCCAAAACTGAAAAAGAAGATCCGAGCGAAGAAGGACAAGAAGAAGGAGATTGATGTGAAGCCGGGAAAGAGTGAAGACAACATCACAAGTGCGACCGAGGACGATGATGAGGATGTGGAGGAGGAAGAAGAGGAGGAAAGAGGCCGACCACCGACGAGGCAGGGGGAAATGCTGGGGGTGCACAAGGAGGGCCACACCGGCATCCCAGGCAATCAGAATTACGTCTTTCTGGGGGACTTTGTGGACAGAGGCTACTTCAGTCTGGAAACGCTCACGCTACTGCTCTGTTTGAAAGCCAGGTATGGCTCGCTCGCTCGCTTGCCCCAAAGGTGGCGGCCAATGGGAAGGGGGGCTGATCAATGGTTGTCAACAGGTACCCGGACCGCATCACACTCGTGCGCGGAAATCACGAATCTCGCCAGATCACCCAGGTCTACGGATTCTACGAAGAATGCCAACAAAAGTACGGCAATGCTTCGGTCTGGAAAGCTTGCTGTCAGGTCTTCGATTTCCTCGTGCTCGGTGCGGTCATCGATGGCAAAGTGCTATGCGTGCATGGTGGCCTGAGCCCGGAGATTCGAACGTTGGATCAGATCCGGGTCATTGCACGGGCACAAGAGATTCCTCACGAGGGCGCATTCTGTGACCTGGTCTGGAGCGATCCAGAGGATGTGGGCACATGGGCAGTCAGTCCCCGAGGCGCCGGCTGGCTCTTTGGAGACAAAGTCGCGACCGAGTTCAACCATGTGAATGGATTCGAATTGATTGCCAGAGCACATCAGCTGGTCAATGAAGGCTACAAGGTACGTAATCCCGGTCGACGCCTTTTTCGTGCATGGATGCTGAACACACCTGGCAGACGCACTTTGGCGATCACTCAGTTGTCACGGTATGGTCTGCTCCGAATTACTGCTACCGGTGCGGTAACATTGCTGCTATTATGAATCTGGGTGAAGACCTTGTCCCCAAGTGGAGCATGTTCTCGGCAGTCTCGGACAAAGATCGACATGTTCCTGCTGCCAACCCGCGGCGCACCGAATACTTCTTGTGACATACTGCTTCCTGATGACGATATCTTATGAGATACCCCTGGCATATCATTAGCGATCTTTCGGCGTTCAACTACATTCATGTCCGCGACTGCCTCGTAGGCGGAGTGGCGGGAGATGGAACAAGGGGGAAGTGGCGGTTGCACCAAGTGAAATCAGATGTGGGAGGGCCAGACGTTCATGAGGTTCGGTTGTGTAGGATGTATATCTACCCCTGTAAGAATCCTACAATAGACCCATGATTGATGAGATGTACAACAAATCCAAACAACCTCACTGGCGATGACTTGTAACACAAATGGTATGATCTAGGTTGACACTCGATCTGGGAGAAGGCCCATCTGACTGCACCTGCCTGGTCGTCGTGAGCCTGCCGATTTCGGAGGACCCGGACATACCGTACCCTGACTCACGATGACTACATAAAGCCAGCCATCAAACATCCAGCACTCAATACAAGACTATCTACCCCGTCTTTGGTGTTTTTTTCTTGGAGTATTTCACGGCAATTCCTCGTATTCCCAGAAAACCATTCATCATTGATGGGTCAATCTCTCCCTGACCCCACAACATCCCGTACTTGAGTCTTCGAGCCAATGCCTCAATACTTCGACTCGATCCCCAAGAACCTGGAGGAATGGGTGAGTTCTCTTCCCTTTTTCGATTCCAGCTTTTTTACACTCCCTTGTTTCTTTCCTCAAGAGAGGAAGACCGTGCACATGACCATTCCTTTCACCTTTTACACCCCCCCCCCCCAGTCCATCACCAGCGTTGAGCCCCCCCCCTCCCTCTCCCATGTCTTCTCTTTCACTTAACCAAACCCCCCATCCCCCACCCCCCATCACAACTCCTCACTCGAGACGAGTGATACAGGCCCTCGCCCAACCCCTCTTCTTCACCGCCTCCGCCCCGCTCCACAACCCGCACACGCACGTCAACGTCTCCCCCAAGGGCCTCCCCGCCGCCAGCCTCAGCGTCTTCGATCCGAACCGCGCCGCCTATGTCGATGGCACGGGCTCCGGCTGCGAGACCATTGCGCATGCGTATGAGAATGGGAGGGTGACGGTCATGTTTTGCAGTTTCGAGAGGAACCCGAGGATTCTGAGGTGGTTCTGCGGGGGTGGGTGAGGGTGGTTTTCTTTCTTCTTCTTTTGTTTTTGTTTTCTTACATTGTGGGAGGAGAGACAGAGACAGGCCTCTTGGGGGGGTTGGGAGTTGGAGCGGGGGTGTGATGGTAGGTCTTGAACGTGATGCAAGTGGAGTTCAGTTTGTGGACAAAGCAAGAGGAGGTGCGTTTGAGGAAAAATTTGATCGTCAATTTGACGGTCAGGATGATGCGTGATACAACGGAGATCGATGGAGAGGTTCCTGGGAAAACATCACCAAAGCTTTTCTGGAGCTGAATGTTTGGTCTGGTCTCTCCTGAAAATAGTCTCTTAGCTTGATGGGTCTGTTGTTTGATGCGGAGCAAGCCAGCAAAGCCAATCTACGGGTCGTGCCTCACTAACACCCAAATCCTCCCTCAATAGCTCGTGTCGTCGAATGGGACAGCCCCAAATTCCCTTCCCTTCTCCAAAGCATGGGTAAAGACAAGAGTGTGATGGAAGGCGCCCGCGCAGTCATCCTCCTCGACGTCTTCAAGGTACGTCTCGCTTCCTCCTTTTCCTACAATTCTTGTCTCAAAATCCCACGACGCAATCTCCGCCTGAACCCCTCCACCATCTGACTCCCCTTTTCATCAAAGGTCCAAACCTCCTGTGGCTATGGCGTCCCCCTCTTCAATCCCGCCTCCCCCGCCTCCCAACAACGAAACGGCCCCAACATCTCCTCCGAAGTCGCCACCACCGTCGCCGACAAATCCTTCGCAGGAGACAACAAATGGCGCGATCGCGACACCCTCGCCAACTGGGCACACACCCGCATCGAGCGCAACGAGCTGCTAGATTACCAAGCCAATAACAACGCCGCTTCGCTGGACGGGCTACCAGGGTTGAGGACCGCGATCCGGGAGAGGGGCCAGAATGTATGGGTTAATGTTGGGACGGCGAAGGTGAGGAGTGTACTGCTGCATCAGTGGGAGGGCGTGTTCGCAGGGTTGTTGCTGGGAGCGTTGGTTCTGATGCTCGTGAAGGGCGGTGCGGGGTGGGTGAATGGGGATAGATGAAACCCTCGGGGCATCGAGTGTATGGGTTTGGCAGGGAGTTTTGACTGGGTTTTCTTGTAGTCGTTGTTGTGGTATGGGACATTCACACTGTGAATCTTCTTCTGCTTTCTTCTCATTTCTCTCCCTTCAGAGTAAGAAGCTTCTTTTTGGCTTTTCAATCATCGCCAGCCCTTTTCCTCAAACACCCTCGAGATCCAAGCCAAGTGGCCTCGGTCCTCGCGTTCCTTACTTGTCGGCTCTCTGCTGACATTTGCTTCTTCTTTCCTCTATCCCCCTTGGGAAAGAACAAGCCACCTAGGCTCGCGTTACCACCGTTGACAAGACAACGTGGGATCCCCCTGCTAACGATCATCTTTCCGGCCTTTCTCGGCCTCGCAACATGTCACTGTCACGAGTGCGTAGCATTTCACACCATGTGCTCGTACCTCGCCACTGGGGCATGGTAGGGAGGGGGTGGTGGATTCTGGTCAATGTGTTGGGTGTGGCTGTCGGCCAGCCGCCGGTTGTACCGGGACGCGGCGTGCGCATATACGACTGAAAAGGCAGCGGCGGCGGCGGCGGAATCGTTTGAGGCGTTGTTTCCGCGGGGGGAAGAAGGGAAAGGGGAGGGTAGTCCAGAAGCGTCCTGATGGGAGGGTTTCTTATTTCCCTGGGGTGACGGTTTGACTTATTAAGGGTGACCCCCAAATGGGTGGTCCTTATTGTCAAGAGAAGGCTCAGCTTTTACCAGAAGATTGAGCAGGTGGGCTGGGAGGAGGCTTCGGCTGACGGACTGACTGCACTGAAGATCCAGATCCCCAGAAACGGAGATGGCGGCCCATTTGGGGGAGGCAGGGGCGTCGTGTTTCCGTATGATCATGATGCGGCCGCATGCTTTATCCTAATTACCCTTCCTCGGACATCTTCATTGGTTGGGCACGAATGCGGATGATCGGCCTAATGCGGTGTTCAGTGGACTTGGCTAGCGATTTCGCGGGGTGGTTGGCTCCGAGGCAGACTGTCTGAAGGCGAGCATCGTCTGGACGAATCGGGATATTGACGAGTTGAAGATAGGGTTTTCAAAGTAAGCTTTGAATAAGATCAAGGGGAATATCTCGTCCAATCAGTATGGGCAGTAATTGCATCACACTTTCAATCACCCAACCGGTGTCCATTCCCGAGCCGCCAAGCATATTGGCAATGCACGATCTTCATCAAACACGAAAACGGGGCTGGTTGATAGGACAGCCAGCGAACGATGACTGGATGGACGAAGCCACGTGCATCAGCCGGATTAGGCTGGTATGAAAGGAGAGAGCTGATTGACCGAGCCTCATACGAGGGAGCCAGCTAACATCCGTGGCCCGTGGGACTCGTCATTGAGCCTCAGCGTGCCTTATCGAGGGCTTCGTGACTGGGATAGCTGGTACTTTCGCCGGCTTTGGACAGGTGGTAAGAAGGATCGGGACAGGGTTGTGAGGTACCTTGGATCCTTTCGTTGCTGGTCAATCCATGTGCATCTTCGAAGTCGATGTCAAAAACATGATCGTGTTGCGAAGTTCATGGGGTCATCTTGCGAGCCGCTTTCGCGCTCTGCATACTCCGAGTTGGCGAGTCTCGAAGAGATCTATGGAAGGAATATGAGGTCGAGATGCGGAAAGCTTTCTCTTGGTGAATTGGAGGTGGTGGTAACTAATCCTGTCTGACGTGCAGATCCTTGCATGCCATAATAATGTCAGCGTGCTTGATAAGGCGTCTTTGGCTGGAAGATGCTGATCATTCTTTCTCCTTTTGTCCAATTAGCGCTACCGACGGAAGATTCCAATGCACCTCCCTCGCCCTGTCTCTTCTTTCCGTAAGGGGTAAAATGAAAGCGCGATGATGACTTGGAATCACTCTTTTTGAATTGCGATTCGAAGACTCTCCGATGGTTGATCTATTGCAGAGCCGATGATCAAGCAATGACGGCTTTCTTTGGGTCGGGTCGACGGAATGTACTTTAATGATGTTGGGTAAGTTTTAAATGTTTGAGCCATTCATTCCACCTTGGCAGATTCACGCTTGCAATGAGTCGGGGCTAGGAGATGGACAGGACGTCAGCTTAGAGTAACTGTTTCATGCAGAACGGTCGATGCTGTAATGACGAGATCTAAACACGTTGAGGGGCTTGAACGGGCTTGGGAGCGTCAACAAGCTCGCTTGAGGAGTTGGCACTAGAAGTTCAGAAGATGGAGAAAAAGGGGGACTGCTGCCAGTGGATGAACGGCTGTAAGTCCTCTGAGTCGGGTTAGGTTCGAAATCAGAGATGTGGAAGGGTCCATGGTGAGATGACAAGTGCTTGCTGAATGCCGAGACTAATCCACCCAAAGTGGGTTACTGCCGTGTGAAATCTTGGATCTTGTTGCTATGTTCGATCGGTGTGCTAGAATGATGCTTTCTCTCAGGCTTCTTAAAGAGCGCTATCCTCCCAATGTGGTATCACGATGTCTTTCCCGGAATATATTGAAAATCTTACCCACTGTGAATTCACAATTCATCCCTTCACCTTCCGTTATACTCCCCAAATCGTCACACTATTGTATTACCTGCATTGTATTGATTTACAAACGAGCGTAAGCACCCAGAACGGCAATTGTGTGAAGATCGGCCGTCATGAAGAAAGGAACTCCGCGAAAGAGCGAGTTGAGTGGAGTTTCATGTCGGTATATTTGACGGCGCCACGCCACCATGGTGGTGGCGTAGAGATGTGCAGAAAAGAATGTCGATCCTCAAGATTACCCGCATCGTAGTGATAATCCCAAGACCTTGCTCAAAGATTGTTGGAATCATTTGTGGCCATGACCTGACGATCGCTCTTCACAGCCAGTAGATGGGCGGAACCGTAGGATTGTGGCTGCCGCTGTCAGATTTTGGATCGATGTCGGGATGCTCAGGTGCCATTTCCAGATGAGTGTCCTGTGCGATCACGGTCAACTTCGTGCTGTAAGAAGATATACTCAACCGAGCAGTGATGGGAGGAGGTACCATGAGGGCCCTGATGTTGTGACCATCCTGAGGATCAAATTGCCAGAGTTGATCTTGATCATCCCGCACGCCGAGAAGCTCAAATGATACATGACCTGCGTCTTCAGCTCCCTATGATATCTGTCAGTGCTGGAAACTTGTTGCGGCGCATGAGGTTGTGATAATACCATCATCCAACAATACCGGAGGCGAGCTGGTTCTCTTGCATAGGTCCCACTACTGCGTGGCATCACCAATGGAACTGAGCTTCGTCTCATGTTGCTTGATATACTGCGCAGACTTGCTGCTTTGGAGCGGGAAGCATTCAGGGGAGGTTTGCCTTTACTCTGTTGTGAGCATTCAGTATTGTTGATGAATGTAAGGAGAACACGGGCCTAGTTGCTCTTACAATACAGTCGTTACAACGGGTTCCTGCCTGGGCCACAGTGTGTGATGGATCTGCGGTGCATTGGTAACGATCTTGGTTAGGATTGCTGGCCATGATCGTGGGGTACACTCTGTGGTGGAGACGGTAGACAAGTGTTTTGGGGATTTGGTATATCAAATTCAAGTCAACAGACCGCTAGTTGAGAAGTAAAACAGCCGAAGAGAAGTCTGAGTGTGGAATCGAGTAGGGACTCGGGTCTGAATGTAGGAAAATGTCAAGACATATATATGACATATGACAAAAGCAGCCATTGCCTGCCTTTTGCTGCATGCAATAAGATGGACTATCACACCAGCAGAATTGAACCCTTACATAGCCACTCACTTCATTTGTGACATCTTTCGTCGGACTCACCCTGTTTCCCGAAGGTGAGAATCCTCACACTCATCCCCATAGGTTCATATAGAATTCACATTTTTGAGAGGAGCGCTGATTGGATAGCAGAGTGTCTTCGTCAGCCACTACCATACCGTCGTGCGGACGTTGCCCTTGCTAAAAGTAACGAATCTTCACATTGTTGGACTAAACGAACGAAGGATCAAGACAAAGCTGCCCGGGGAGGAGGGCAATCGACTTCCGGATACCTTCACTCGGTCAATCAGGCCAAGGGTGAAGAATTGCAAGGGACATGAAGAATGAACACTTGGGAGATTGCCTGGAAGGACCCGAGCGGAAGCTTGTGTTCTCCAATGCCATTGCTGCGATCAGCTAGCAAGGGGATGAAATGGCTTCGGTATTGACGATAGCGTCTGTCAAACTGCCATCACAGTACATAAGAATGACGAGGATGAAGGACGGATAGGCGCCCGGCAAAGGATACGCCGCAATCGATGGCAGACGCGAGTCGTTGGGGTGGACACGAGGTGATCCGGATAATGGGAACGCTGAGGCTGATTTGCTGCCCGGGAACGTAGTGTGACGATTCGCAATGGATCGGCGGAAGTGTCAAGGCATGGGTAATGTGGCGTCATATACCATATCGGCGCTGCTGCCTCTGGATCCTGCTGACTTTCAGCTTCGGCTTATGTGCCATGATACCTAAGGGTTGTCCAGGATTCAAGGAATTGTACTGAAACCCTTTGAGCTGGGAATCCAAGAAGCGGCAACTTGGTCTAGCAGTTCTATGGATACGGTTGTGCTGGCTCGAAGATTAAGGGAAACTGGCGACAAGGGTCGGGGGCCTCGGATCCCCGATGAGACTGATGATAACGGCGCCGGAAGACTGTCCCTAGTAGATTCTTTGGCCAGGATTATGGGAGTCCATCCCGGATATTCAAGGGGACTTAACAAAATCAGGCCCTTGGCAGGCATGGGAAGCCACGGGGACTGGGTGACCGCCATTTGATCCTCATGAGCTTGGGATGATTGGCAATTGACGATGCTCTTTCTTCGGTGCTGAGCCAGACCAAGCCACAGTGGTACGGTCTGTCCGGTAGGGATGCCTTGCCGGCGGCATGCAGACTTCATTTTCGCTGTGGCAGTATTGGAATCGCAGAGAGGCAACAGATAGATTGACCGGCGTAAGACTTTGATCTCACCATTGGTTGTTGACTGCTACCAGGAGCGATGTGTACAATGTGGAGCCTTTTAAAATCCCTCAAAGGGCGGTGACGAGTGTCCGCGCCTCTTTGAAGACCCGTTTGCGAGACTTTCGGTCGCTGCAAAATCCGAGCAGTGGTGAATCACTGGGTCTTGACCTGCAACTTCGTTCAAACGCATAGTTCTCAAGAGAGCAACAGCCTGTAGGCAGAAATGTTTCTAGAGAAGCGGTCACATGACTTTTCGTTCCTCTTTGAGAGCCATCAAGGGGAAAGACACTCGGACGAACACGTCGTTTGCTAGAGAATTCGCAAAATTAAAGGCTTTTGAAGGTATTTCACGGCAATCTCAGTAACCAAAATCTTGATTCCTTACGACTTTGGCGCTCAAGCTCGGTCAGATGTCTGGTCATTCCAAATCAAGGCTCTCACCCACAGACCGGAGTACGCTTTTGCCTTCAACAACACTGAACAGGACGTGTCATGTTTCTCAGAGGCAGAAGCTGCCTTCATGTATAGATTGTAAGGCATTGCCGCAACATGAAGTCGTGAATGGTGGAACATGAATTGAAAGGCAAGGCAGGTCGGCATCCCGTACAATTAATCTGCCTTCCACTAGCACCAAAATGGTCAAATCAGGTTGTTTTCCGCCCAAAGTTTGCGTACGGCAAAACGTTATGGATCAGATACCACATGAGCTACGGACTGCTTGTGCGGCTACGGTATTGTCAGAACTGAGGTATCAATGCACAACGATTTGACACAACACCGTCTTGGTGACTGGTAAAACGCAATTGACTAGCAGAAGGCAAGAGTGAAAGATAGAGCTCTCATTGCCGTCGAGCCATCCAAGCTTAAGGCGCAAGCAGTCGTCGAATGGATCAAAGCGTCGTAACAACTCGGGGGCGTTGTTACTGTGCCCCCAACGTCACGTAGAATCCTGGGAAACGGATTTGACCGCAATAATGTAACAACAGTCGACCCTGTGGCGTATCAGAAGGCTGTGCCTGAATTAACATCGGATGACACCAACCCACTAGTATCGGACCGGTCCCTTCATGCTTCCTGTCATTTTGATAAGATAACCAGTATAAATGACTACAGGGAATGACGAAACAGCTCGAGGCTCAGGATTTCTTGAAACAAGGGAGAGTGGATCATTGATGGTCCTCTCTCATTTTCAGAGTGACACCGAGGTAGTTCTCATTCTCCTCCGCAATCAACCTGGCATTTGCCGTGATGTGATCCTCAATTCGATCATCGGAAGGAAGTCGACGCCTGCAATTTCCCGGTCGAAATTGTCTGGTGATGGGATGAGCCGGCTCGGAGAGACAGCCGATTACAGCTGGCTTCGTCGCCGATGAGAGACTCCGACAGGAGACAGTGGGCAGTGGACCAAGAAACAATAGGGACGGTCCGTATGCACCTGATTCATCTGAACAGTCATCTCTGATTGTTAATCGGTACAATTCAAACGATTACCGGATGGGGACCTAACCTTTTGAAGGTGTCATGGCCCGAGGTTCATGCCTAGTTCAAGGCTGAGTCAAATGTCTCGGAGGTTTGTTCAAATCCATCCGTCAGGTGCAAGGTACGGCACACGTGTGTGGATGGTGTTCTAGGGTGTAGCGAGTGTATAGAGTTAGGAGATGGGGGCAAATCCTCGATTGGGACAGGCTCAGTGTTTTGATATGGCCGTACGGAGTATGGGAGCGCTTATGATGAAATCTGCCCTGTGGGCGTACCTCTAAGCACAAGTCGAAATCGCCGTGTCATTCTCATTGGGCGATCAGATCTCCACTTGACGCCCCGCACCGCCCGCCATCTGAGACCATCACGAACTGGAAATTTACCTCGGTATGTTGTACTGTTTGTCACCGTGAGCAGTCTTCAATTTGAACCAATCAACACTTATCAGCAGATCTGGTTGTCAGGCGAAAACCATCACATCATCTTATGACTCGTAGCAGTGACTATCGAATTGTAAGAATCCTCTGTCTCCATCTTTGCACCC
Source organism: Ramalina intermedia (assembly GCA_003073195.1). Classification (NCBI taxonomy): domain Eukaryota; kingdom Fungi; phylum Ascomycota; class Lecanoromycetes; order Lecanorales; family Ramalinaceae; genus Ramalina; species Ramalina intermedia. The sequence continues at coordinate 79,283 of PEKF01000057.1, read as the reverse complement.
CTCAATATCTGGATCTTTGTTTCACTTCGGAGGTTTGGCCACTCGTCTATTCTATTCCTGTCCATGCCTCTATTCTTCGGACAAGCCGTTCCTGAATTCTGACACCTTGGTCATTCAGCTTAGAAGGCGAACATCCAGGGCACCCACGTTGAACCTCCGTGACCACTCGTCCACTCGCCCGCTCCCAATCACCAATCCCTGACCAGTCCGTCCCGCCAACGCCGACAGGCTCCTTCGCATCGTCGGATTCTGTAGTGTACTGCCAGATGCAGAGATGATGCATGGTGGACGGTCTATGCAGTCCTTCAACGGCGTGACAGCATCTTCCCCGCACGCCCAGATCAAACTTTGCTCAAGCGCACAGCCCACAGCTTACAGATTGACAGCTTCACAGCTCACAACGCACACATGATGCTGTCAGATGCAGGGTAGGCGCCGTCATGGCAAATCCCGGACCGTAATCTCGTCTGCCCGCGACTCTGCGTCTGAGAAAGACTGAACAAGCGTCTCGAGCGTTGAGAACGATTGAACCAGTGAGTCGGGGAAGCATACGGTGGCGTTGCTAAGCTCGCCATGCTTTCTCTCTTGCCGCGAGCTAGAGGGCGAACGAACGAACGATGCAAAGATGGCCTGACCGATGGGCGAGCATGATTTGCTGGAAGGACTGAAAGAGCGGTATTTAAGATAGTAAGCGAGGGTTAGGATCCTTCCATAAGGCCTTCCATCAAGCTTCTATGCATGCCGACGTCTGCATCGAAATGCGAAAAGAGGTACTCTGCTCGTATCAGACTACGATCAATGGGGTCTATGCACATGCACTCACACGGATCCTTGCAAGCCTTCTGGTTCGCTCATATGATCATATCGGTAGGCAGCCTGCTAGAGTAAAAAGGCGGTCATTCCATGTCGATCCCTTGAGAAAATTATCCACACAGCGGCAGTCCAGGCGGTCATGCCCGCCCCAGAAACCAATTGCAACTGCAACAGCAACGGCAGCAACAACAACCACAACATGGCACGAAGTATCTCTACAACATGATTTGTGCACTACCAAAAGACCCTCACCACTACAACATGACCACGAGTGTGCCTGGTAGTGGTAGATGATGAGTCCCTCGGATGTGTCCCTTATCTGAATCTCCCGCCATGCCATCCGAGCCTTGTTACTTAGGAATATGATTAGCGCCCTGAGACCCTCGGCAGGTCCCCTGCAAGCCAATGACTGACCGCCATCATCGCCTCTACTCGGGCCTCACCTTAGTCGTCTGAAGGATCATCTCACTCTAATTCTCTCAACGACCAGGATTACCACTTACCATGAATTAATTTCATCATCCCCATCCATCGACCCATGCTCGCTGAAGTGATCTGATACTATTCGCGATCCTTATCGGCGGCCGGCCGCCGGGCGCTGCTTCCCCCCCTCTTCGCCGTCTTCGCCTTGCTCGTTCCTCGTCTCGAGTCTCTCGTTCGCCTCCACCATGATTATTCTTATTTCCTGGAAATCCTGGTGGATGTGTGATGCTCCGGTACGACGAAATAATGTGGCTACCGCAAGCTAATATGCCGCACTAAACACACCAATTGATCAATGAGGCAACATCTGCCCGTGTGCATTAGCATCCCCCTTAATTATTCTCATCTTGCTGCAACATCCTTTCTCCCATCACCACCAAGACTCAAGGGACAAGCATCTTCCTGCCACCCTTCCTTCTATGGACCTACTCTAGTCTGTCCGCTAGATGGGAACTACCTTTGTACGTCCGTACGTGCAAACACCTCCCTCTACCCTTCATATCAGGAACCCCAACTCTTCATTGGGCTCCAATCTCCCATCCCACCCATCCTTCGGACACACCAGAAGGCGAACCCGCTCGTTCCCTGATCTTAGAAGCAGGCTACAAAGTAACTTGACTTACTTAAGCACTGCAGCAGGGCCCTGCTCCCCACAAAGCCCCTCTCGTCATTACCCTTCTATTCTTATATATGATGGTCGCAGGTACCTCTTTACCTGATACATCTGTCTTGTCCATGTGCTCCTGTCACGAGCCTACAGCTGCGACTTCTTTGATCCACTAGAGCCTTCATCCACAAGACCTCTTGAGTCCTTGCGTTTTCCAATTGACATATAATTCTGCCTTGTCCCGTCCAGGTATATACCCCACCCCCCACACCGCTCATCATCATCAGCTCTTCAGCACTGACTCCTTCTCCAGCAGATACATGCAAATCACGTCATAACTTCTCGTTGTCACATTGCCATTCGTTCGCGCCATGTCTGTCACAGAGACAGAAGCGGGAAAGGCCCAAGTCGAAGCAGAGAATACATCCCCGCCCACTACCTCTCCTCGGAAACGGCGTCGCAGAGCACCTGCCACGGGCGCCGCGGACGATTGCTTTGCCTGTCAAGAGCGCCAGACCAAATGCGATCGCAGGCGCCCATACTGCACACCATGCCTTGATATGGGAAAAGACTGCTCGGGATACAAGACTGCACTGACATGGGGAGTGGGCGTTGCCAGCCGAGGCAAGCTTCGAGGTCTTTCGCTCCCAATCACGTCATCCAAGAAGGCCGCGCAAAGCGGTGACGACGAGGAAGAGAAACGTGAAAGTCCGCCTCGAAAGGCGACCAAGCTGAGCGCCTCGCGCAAAGGCTCGGATGCTACCAGCTCGACAAGCTCGAACCAGAAGCTCGGAGGACCGGCTACAAGCGCAGCAACGACAAATAGTCGCACCAATGTGACCAACTATGGCTTCGTCAATATGGATCCAGCCTCGGCAACCCAATCAAGTAATCCTTCACCGATGTTTCCGCCACCCAACTTCGAGTGGCGGCCGCCAACCTCCCTATCACGTTCGAGGAACATGCGCGTCGCCGACAGGAAGCCCCGAAGGCACACCCTGCAGCCCCTCCAAGTCTCGTCCATGCACCCAGCCAGAGACTACGGGACAATGCCTATGACGGCTAGTGTTGTGGGCGGCTACGGGCATCATGATTTCGGCCTGTCATCCCAGATATCGCCAATGGTCCCCCATTTCACCGGTCACGGTCTCATGTCTCACAGTCCCAAGGATTTTGGCCAGCAAGCCAATGCGCCATACGAAAACAACTTCTTCACCAGCAGCAATGTTCGCTGGGATGGACACCACATGGGTTCCAGCGTCAGCTCCGACCACAGTAGTCAGACAAACGGGAACGATGACATGCATGCCTATTTTGGTGGCAGCATGGACGACATGGTGCCGATGCAGGAGCCCTTCCAATCCAAGGACCTTGCCATCGCCAGCGCCCCCCATGATGCCGGTCTCATCTTGGACCCCAAATTCCACGCCTTCAGCACGGAACCGACTTCTCTGGTACCTGATGACGTCGGAGATCATTCTTCGCTTCTCGTGCCAAGATCTCTTCCCTCATTGCATATTGGGAACACTCCAAAATTGCAATTCTTGATCGACTATTACGATAAAGTGATATCGCCCGTTATCGTCGCCTTCGATGGACCATCCAATCCCTATCGATCCCATATCCTCAGCCTTGCCGTGCAAAGCGAGACCCTCCAGCATGCTATCGCCGCCCTCTCTGCGAGTAACCTCCGCATGAGGAGATCTCAAAACCCCTCGGCTTCAAATCGAAGCTTACAGAGCAATGGCGATTCCTCTCACGACCAATCAGTGCGCCGGTCGTCCATGGCCCACAGCCTTATGGATGTTGGTGTCGTGGATCTCCCTCAGACGTCTAACAGTGAGCCATCCGCTGAGGAGTTGTATCATAAGGGTGCTGCCATCAAAGGTCTTAATCAACAGTTGGCTGATCCCAATCGGCGCGAAGACGATTCCATTCTTGCCAGTCTTCTCATTCTCTGTCTTTACCACATCTGTGACACCGGTGTAGCCAAATTCAAGACCCAGTTTGCCGGCGTCAAGAAGATCCTCGCCCTCCGTGGTGGCACCAAGGGTTGCAACTCAAAGGCGACCAATTGGCTCACCATCATGTTCACTTGGTTTGATGCCATGACCGCTACCGTCAATGACCGCGAAAGCCAGCTTGATGGAGATGATCTTGACATGTCACAGCTGACTGGAGATGAGTGGGCGTTGGAGAATCTCGCCGGCTGTGACGGCCGTCTATTCAAAACCATTGCCAAATTGGGCCGTCTCAATCTCCTGAGCCAGAACAAACCCGTCGGTCGTGCTTCCCCTGGTCGAACATCTACCACTTGCTCCTCGCCTCTCCTCGCATCCGAAGCTAAGGCACACCGATTACCCTCACCACCCGTCACAGATTATTATAGCATGAACAACAACCGTTTCGACGGCAATGGATGGTCCGAGATGCGCCCTCCACCCACCACGTCATCGCCACCGCCATCCCAGCCAGACACGCGAACCCAATTCTGGCAGGAATGGACCGAGATCCGTCAACGCCTTCACGAATGGCACATCTCTCCCTCGGCGCCCTCAGATACGTCGACCTCCGGCAGCGGCAGCAATCACCCGGCAGATCATGTCGACCTCGTCCACATCTCCGAATCCTTCCGCTACTCCGCCCTCCTCTACACGGAACGCCTCGCCTATCCGCATCTCCCCTCCGCCCACGCGAAATTCCAATCCCTTGTCACGAAAGCGCTCCACCACATCCGCCTTGTCAAATCCGACGTCTTCCTCCTCTGGCCACTCTTCATCACCGGCACGGAATGCGTATCTGAGCAAGGGCGTGGCCTGATCCGCGAGAGATGCTGGGGAATCCAGAAGGACAGTGGGTTTTTCAACAATATCTCCGGGCTGGAGCTTTTGGAGAAGGTATGGAGAGATGATTGTGGCGAGAGCGTCGGTATGGGGGGTTCGCCTGTAGACGAGTATGCCGCTGTGGGAGGAGCGAGTATGCCGCCGCCAAGTGGCATAACTCCTACATCCAACATGTCAATGGCAGCGCCAGCGACAACAACAGCAACGATTACCGGCATGGGACCAGCAGAGTACGCGGCCCAGGGATTCAAGTGGCGCAGAGCAATGGAGAGGGTGGATGGGGAGTATATCGTCGTCTGAGGGGCTCTCATTGATTCTCACAGATTCTGAGGATTGATGGTTGGTGTTTGATGTTTAATGGTTAATGGTTGATGGATGCGCAGGCTGACGGATTGACGATACATGCATCAAGACCTCCTTTTCCACATCAAACTTATTGAGGCGTCTGACATAGGGCATGGAGCGCATTTACTCATCAAGAACCAGGCGTCAACAAGTGGCGTCTGCATTGCAATTCATCACCTCTGAATTTGTTGTATCTATGCATTTTGATTCATTTACATGGACATATACTATTTCGGGTCTGATATGGAGCCACCAACCCAAATAAATCAAGCCAACCGTTCACGTGATACTTCCTTGCACTGCAGCAAGCCTGTGCCGCTGACTGCAGATGGCCTCCTTGTCTCACGGTGCATGTACCTCAGCCATCAAACCAGCGCACCGTCACGGGAAGGTTCAGGGGATGGTCTGCAGGCAAGGCGCGACCCTTTTATCAAGAGAGCGCTTGGGTTGATCTTCGCGAGCCGTATACCGGAACGACCATGGGTGTTATGGAGGTTGTGCCGGAGATAAATACTTGCGGTTGGTATCAACCATCAAGATGATCGGTTATTTTTGAGGATATGCGACAGCGCAAAGTAGAGGTACAATGAGAACAGAGACAGGAGACGCGGACATGAGGGGACCAATCTTTCGAGCATGTTGTGAAATTTGTGACGTTTTGCTCTCCCACCACATACCTCGATACAGAGAATACTGCCATTTGGGCCATTCAGAGTGTTTCTTCCATCCCCTCACGCTTTCGAACCCTTCTCCGCCCTCTCCGCCCTCGCCTTCCTCCCCTCTCCAACCCTCTTCAGTATATTCTCCCGATCCTTGTCGATCTTCAACTTCGTCACCACCACTTTACTCGGGGCCACCCCCACCGGCACCGATTGCCCGTTCGTCTTCTCCCGGACCACGCGCTCGACGTGGATGATGTACTTGAGCCGGTACACGGACGTGATCTTGCCCTCGCGGCCCTTGTTGGAGCCGCGCGTGATGAGGACTTCGTCGTCTTTGCGGAGGGGGATGGAGCGGACCTGGGTCGTGTGAGCGACGGCAAAGACGCTCGCTAGACTGGAGGATGATATTGATGAAGGAGGGGAAAGGGATGGCTGAGAGTGTGGGGGGTAAAGCCTACGTTGTGCTTTTCTCGGAGCTCTTTGGAGAGGGGAGCGCTCATGATCACGCGGCGGACGGAGGAGGGGGCGCTGAAGTGGGCTTTGCGGGACTTGCGCCGCGAGGACGAGAGAGCTGGATGAAGTCAAGGATTCGGTCGGTGAATGTTGGTTGAACCGATCGAGATGGTGAAGGTGAGGGGTTTGTTACTTACAGGTGTTGATCTTCGTCATGATGGGCGATGTGATTGATCGACTTGTCGCTGAAGAGTTGGGAAGGGACTTTTGGTAGAGACAAACGAGCCGGCAGTGAGTGTGTGCCAAGACCGATGCCGCTAGGGACTCGCTAACGTCCGCTAGACCGGATCGAGACTGAGCGTGATTTCAACTTTCAAGAGACTTGAGACTCCAGACTTGAACATGATTCTTCACACGTCTGTCAATTGCAAGACTTCGACTGGCAAGATCTTCGCCAGCTCGATGCTCGGCCCATCGTCTGACCCTCGAAGCATGCGCGCTGCCCTGTCGCTCTCCCACATGCACAAACGCGCTGCATGACACGTCCTTTGAAGCGGATCGCGAACCTCACAAATCACTGGACCGTCACCCTCAAGCGCTCTTTCTTTCCTACCAGCACAAGCGCAGAATGTCATATAGTGGCTACAATCAATTCTCCCCATATTATCAGCAGCCGCCACAGCAACCACCACAGCAAAGCTCTCAGCAGAACAACAATAATTCCAACTCTGGTGGCGCCTACCCTTCCAATTCCTCTTTCCAACCTTTGAGCGCCTACCAAAGCGAGCAGCAGCGGCAGCAACAGCAACAGCAACAGCAACAGCAACAGCAACAGCAACAGCAACAGCAACAGCAACAGCAACAGCAACAGCACCAAAGCCACAATCAGTCGAGCCATCAGTCCAACAGCAACTACAACTCTCAAGGCTACGGTAGCAATTCGGTGACATCCTCTGCCCAAGCCGCGCTCTCCTACGGCAATCCAAGTTATGGAGGTTTAGGATCGTCGAGTGGGAGAAATAATGACTCCTCCAACACTTATGCAAGCAGCCGACCAGATACCACTGCTTTAGGCAATCTAGCCTACGCCTCGAGCCTTGGGCCAGATCAGCAGCAGCCGCAGCAGCAGCAGCAGCCGCAGCAGCAGCAATCATCCTTGACCTTGTCGCAGCTCATCGATTACAACCGTTCGCGCAGCGGCTACGGTACATCTGGCGGTTACGCTGGGACGTCTGACACATCTCATGCCCATCATTCCCATTACAGAGCGGATGGTCAGAGCTCGAACCAGCAGACTCCCAACGGCTTGCCCCACACCACCACCTATCAGACATCTGATACATTGCCCGCTTACTCCAATCAAGCGTACGGCTTGAACAACACCGGGCGGAGCAGCCCAGCCCAGCATCAGTATAGCAACACTTCCCAGCAGCCGCGCGTCAATCAGGCACCACCTCGTCAGAACAATTATACCCCGCAGCCGGCACGTCCTTCAAGCGGACAGGCAATGCCACGCCCAAAGTCACAGGCTAGCGCCCGCGCCAATCACTCTCCTCAGGTTTCGACAGCACGGGCGGCTCAAACTTCGTCGGGTCAGACAGCTGGTAGTCACCACTACGGATCCAGTGCATCCACAACGGGTGGGCAGCAAGCTCGTGATAATGCTACACCTGCTCAAACTCGGCCTACACAGGCCCCTCCAGCCTCTTCCCACACGCAGTCGCGTTCTTCCGCGACGTCTGCTACGCAATCCAATCAAGCTCGAAAGCTCAGTAACACCCAGACCAAGACAGCAAAGCAACCGGACGCGCGAAACACAGCGTCAGAGTCAGCCGCTGGGAACAGTGGCTTCTCCGTACCTCCTGTTACCGTCAATCCTAATCAAATCTTCAACCACTCCGAATGGGAGAGACGACAAGAGGAAGAGAAGGCGGAAAGACTAGCTAGAGCAGCAGCTGCAGCGACCAAAACCCCGGGCGACGACGTCACTCAGGCCGCAAAAGCACTGGTGAGCCAGTCAGCGAACGCAAGCTCGGAGTCGACCACGAAAGAGCAGATTGAGCTGGAAATGAAGCAGATGATCGAGAAGATGCGCGATTATAAGGCGAAAGACCCTTCGCTTTTCTCGCAGGTTTGGGAAGAGGTCAAAAAGGGCGACGCAGCTCAACGCACCCCACAGCCAGCGGTCAACAGTGCGAAAGCTCCAGTCACGAACGGGTTGCCTACGCCAACAACAGAGCTTCCCGCAGAGTCAGACCTTGCACCTACCCCATCTGCCTCCGCTTCTGCTTCTGCCTCTGCTTCTGCCTCTGCTTCTGCCTCCGCTTCTGCTTCTGCTTCCGACTTTGACCGCGGTCGATACCCGATGCAACGGCGGAGAAGAGGAGGTTCTACATATACCCCGGATAGGCCACACAAATCTGATAAGAAAGCTCGAGCGGAGCTTCTCGCGGGGAACGATCTTGAGACCATGAAGGACGCGACTACATTAACGCCTGCTCCTCCTGCTCAGCAGCAGGCTCCGGCGAAGACGAAAGAGACTCCAAAGCCGTCTGGCCAAAGGACAGCTACCCCAGTCGTCGCCGCAAAGCTTCCTCCGGCTGGCACGACATACTGGCCCGAGAACAAAAAGCGTGGTCTCGCTATTGCCGCCAGAAATGCTCTCTTGTACCCTGCCATCAATCATGGTAAAAACATTGCAGCAGATGAGATTCATGCTCTCTTGGATCGAAACCCGAGTTATGCCCAGATGTGCGAATACCTGGAGGCCAAAGGGTTTGTTATTGAGCGAGGACCCTTTGCTCGTACGCTGCTTGCTGCTGTACCAGAGATGGGACCGCCCAAGTACGCCAGCACTCTAAACCAGAGCTCATCAACACATGCTCCACCAGCGTCTGGCAAGCCTCAAGTTGCACCTCCGCTTCAACCACCAGCGGCACAGAGCCATCCACCTTCCTACTTTGCCCCACCGTTTAATCCTGCCCTCCACTTCTCTTCTTTCCAGGCCCCGTCTGGGCAGCCTCCGAATGGCAGCACAGGCGCATACGCAGGGTTCAATCCGAACGTCAAGCCAGAGGCTGGCCCCTCGCAACCGACGAAGCCCTTGAGCAAGGAGGAAAAAGCAAAGAAGCGCACTTTCGCAGATATCATTGATCTCAGCCAGCTTTCCGACGAAGATGACTTCGCCCGGCATCGTCCAAAGCCACGAGCAGAAAGGCCGCCTTCTGCTATGCCAAATGGTCGGCCATCTGTGACTGGAACAACGAATGATGCTCTGATTGCTCGCTGGCGACCTCCAGGCGCCCCTATTGCTCAGCTACAATCACCTCCAAGTGTACAACAACCGGCTCTTTCGAAGCCAATGGCACGCCAGATACCTCGTCACATGCCTCATCTAAACAGTCGGGAACATCTGTTATATGATCTAGTCGTTAATCCAATGAACAAACGCCGGGATGCTCTACGGAGATCAGGCTATGATCCCAAGACGATAGCTCGAGATATTCTTCTTGCTTCAGGCAAGCACCCTTCAATGCCTCCGCTGAATGAGCATTTGGAGGCATTGCGTGATAAGTTTATGAGTGTGGATGCCAACTCGGATCTGAGTACTTTCCGCTGGGATCTTGTGGATCCGGGAGGCGATCCAGCGCCAAAAGCCAGTGCCCGTCCAGTCGAGGACCATGAACCCTCCCTCTTCTTGAGTGACCATGAGCCCGTCAGCCCAACCTCGCCCGTATCTGAAGCCAAGTCACGATCCGCAGTAGTGGCGGTCAGCGTGGAAGGTAAGTCGGACTCGCCGGTACAGCCTACCAGTCAAGGCAGTCTCAAAGGCAAGTACGGACGACGAGGAAGGCCTCCCAAGAAGCGATTCAACGTGTCCGGTCTTGGGATTGGCGAGGCGTCTCCGAGCGCTGCGGTCGGAGTGTTCCCTGCTACTCCTGCAGGAGATCTGACAGTGAAAGGAGGGTCCAAGGAAGAGTCCTTGCCCTATGCGAGCCCATACGCCGATGACACGACCGATGCCAACACCTCCTTTGAACCGGCTATGACTCCCTCATCAGCGCGTCCAGTTGCTTCTCCTGGGGTGTCTGGGGTGTCTGGCGTGACACCCTCCACCGGTCTGCCCAAACGAAAGGGACGGCCGCCGGGAGCGAAAAACCGGGCCCCACGAAGCGATAAAGGCATAGCGAAGAAGGTTTCGCAAGAGTTCATCCCGACCTCTCCGAGAAACATCACCCCAAGTCAGATCGGGCCCGACTCATCAAAGCCACTGCGACCGTCCGGCCTCCGCAATACCTTGACTCCATCCAAGTCTGGAATCGCAGTCGTGATTCCTTCCCCCGCTCGAAGCCTCGAATCCACGTCACCTGCTCTCCGACCCCAGGGCCTCGGCAAGGGCGACCCATCTACTAGCACCGACCCTTCATACTCTGTCTACAAGTGCAACTGGGACAGTTGTCCTGCCGAGCTTCACGACATGAAAACCCTCCGCAAGCACGTGCGTAAGCAACACCGTGACCGGGTCAGTCAGGTGGGACCATGGCAGTGCAAGTGGGGCGGTTGCAAATCACCTTTCGAGAGACATACGGATCCGGAGAAATGGGAGAGGCATATGGAGCAGAGGCATCTGAGGCCGTATGAACGGGAAATCTGGCAAGGAAGGGAAAAAGGGCGATCTGGTCAGTCCACGTTCATGCAATGTGCGTCATGTACCGGCCGTGGGGCGTCAGCTGATCAAACATGAGTATAGACGTCGCATCATCGGGTCAGAACCCTCTTTTCCTCTCGCAGTCATCCTCCTCGCAGGACGCACCAACCGACTCCTCCCGTCACGGGCTGCCGAGCGAAGCAATGAGGAGGGTATTCAATGGAGATCACGACGAAGGAGAAGAGGATGATGCGAGGGAAACGGTTTCCCCATGATTGAGTGCATCAACTGAAAGAAATGGGAGAGAACAGCACCTGAAGAGGCAGCTTGGGTATCGCGCGATCTCCATGATCAAGCTCTCAATAGCACGTATGTATGCAACTCAGGCTGAGGCACGATCCCGAATATCAAGTAGAAGCTTTGCTGCCGTCTGGATCGATGCCCCCAGCGACTGGTGCTTTGATCTTTTTCCAAGTGGTTGTTATCGTACATCTTGCCACCCATTGCTCCACCGCGAGATGCTGTGATCCTGCCTCCTGCTCTCCTTGAATCTTGCTCCTCACATCTTCCTTCCCTCACTCAAAGACCCCCCATCTCCCTCCAATCTCCCACTTTCCACTCTCCTTTCCCGTTGAACATGCACACCCAAACCTCCCTCATCCCATTTTACGATTTGCCCACCCCTCCACCCTTCCCGCCCCCACCTTTCCCCTTCTTTCCCCCCGCCCCTACCGACGCCGGCGTCGTCGTCCCTCCTCCTCCATCCTCCCTTACTTCCCGCACCGGCGCCGTCTTATTGTTCGCCGATGTAGTGCTGGTGGTGGTGAGCGGGTTATCCGGCGTGTCGAGGCCGTTGACCTCGAGGAAGTGGTAGAGCACGATGAGGAGCATGGAGAGGGACCCGAGGAATATCGCGAGCGAGTTCAGGGAGGCGTCGGAGATCATTGTTGCGGCAGGTGGTGGAGAGCGTGAGGTGGTGGTGGTGGTTTTTGGGGGGGGGTTTGGTTTTGTTTGAAGGGGTGGGTGGGAGGGCGAAGGGGGGAGGCTGGTGATGAGAGGGTGGAGATCGGCAAAGGTTGTTTGGTGTAGTGACGGTGGATTCGGGGGAGGAGGCGCTCAATGATGATGACGAGGGAGCTGAAGGTCAATTGTTCTTCTTCATGCGTGTCCGCAAGTCGGAGAACCCACGCTAGTAAAACGTTAGCCCCGTTGCTTTAACGCCGTGTCGATCAACTTTTGTGAGTCCAACTTCATGCATCCGACGATATCTTTGCTTCATGGCATCTTTGGATACCCTTCTAGTGCACGGTTTCCTTGCTCCCAGACGATTTGACTAGCTTCAGTTCTGGAAAGACGGGGAGCGTGTTGCCTTGCTAGGTCGCAAAACTCCCACTTGCCCCTCCCACCAGTCTTTACCGATACGATCATGCCGCCCAAGAAAGATGACAAGAACAAGCAGAAGGCGACCAAGGTTGCGGTGGATAAGGTGAGCTCCTTTCTTCCGGGCCTTTTGCCTTCCCTCGACCCTGAAGACTCTAAGCTGAACACTGACGCCACACTTCTTCACAGACCTTTGGCATGAAAAATGTACGTCTCGACTTCGAGGGGTGACGCAACTCATTGCAATCTCCACACTCCCCATTCAGTTTCCGAAAAGAGACCCCACCGCCAACACCTACCCTAACATCCTCCAGAAAAAAGGCGCCCAAGCCCAACGCACCATCGCTCAAATCACCCAACAACAATCACAAGCCCAGACGCCCGAACAGAAACGCAAAGCGGCCGAGAAAGCCGCCCGTGAGAAGGAGAAAGCGGCCTCCGAACAAGCCAAGCGGGAAGCCGCCGAGCTCTTCAAGCCGGTGCAGGTGCAAAAAGTGCCGTTTGGGGTGGACCCCAAGACGGTGCTGTGCATCTTCTACAAGCAGGGGAATTGTGAGAAGGGGAGGAAGTGTAAATTCAGTCATGATCTGGCGGTGGAGCGGAGGAGTGAGAAGAGGGGGGTTTATACGGATATGAGGGAGGGGGAGAATAAGGAAGGAGAAGAGGGGGACAAGGAAGAGAAGGAGAGGGATGATATGGGGGAATGGGACGAAGGTGCGTTGATCATTTTCTCGCTCCTTTGCCTCCTATATTAGCGCCCGAGCCTTGCTGACACGGATCCGGGTGTAACAGCCAAGTTGCGCAATGTCATCCTCTCCAAACACGGCAACCCCAAAACCACGACGGACAAGGTCTGCAAATTCTTCATCGCCGCGGTCGAAAACTCCCAGTACGGCTGGTTCTGGTCGTGTCCCAACGGCGGCGACAAGTGCATGTACCGGCATTCGCTCCCGCCCGGCTTCGTGCTCAAGACGAAGGAACAGCGCGCGGCCGAGAAGGCTTTGTTGGATAAGTCACCACTCAAGACGTTGACCTTGGAAGACTTTTTGGAAAAGGAGAGGGGCAAGTTGACGGGCACGTTGACTCCCGTGACGGAAGAGACTTTTCGCAAGTGGAAGAAGGAGAGGCTGGATAAGAAGGCTGCCGAGGAGCAGGCACGGCAGGCCAAGGAGGCGACCGGCAGAGCAATGTTCGAGGCTGGAGGATGGGGAAGCGAGGATGAGGAGAGTGAAGATGATGACGAAGGTGAGAGTAGTAATGACGATGATGACGGGGAAGGGTGGGATATGGAGGAGATGAGGAGGGAGACGGAGAGGATGAGGGATGAAGATGAGAGGAAGAGAGTGGAAGGAGAGGGTAATGTGGTTGCGGGAGAGAAGGGCGGTGGTGATGGCGACGCTGATGAGTTTGACGAGGGCAAGGGGGTCGAGAGTGGGACAGATTCATGACCATCAGCTGTAGAGGAAGCGGTGTGAATGATTTTGGAAAGTGTATCCTCTGATCATATTGATATTGCGCCGATTTTAGGGAGCGGAGATAGCGCCGTGAGATCAGATGCATCGTCCGACAAGGCTGATGCGAAGTGGTGAAGAGCGATTGGACAGCATTCTACCGATTGGGAAGTCACCCTCTTCTTCATAGGCGTGTCATAACTGATCTCCGCTTGCTGGGAATCTTCACACCTCATGGCAAGACTGTCACCAATGTCACCCATGTATCAGATATCGAATAAAGTTCGCGCTTTCTGCCGGACGCCCGCCCTTCCCTTGGTAACCGGCAGACCGCAAAAAGCCTTTTCTTCCTTGTTCTCCATGCAACGGCTTTCTCAATCCTCCAGCCAACGAGCATCCAGCATTCGACCACGCTCTAGTAACTTGCTTCAGAGCTTTGTGGTACCTCACTCGACCAGGCTTTATTTAAACGTCTTTTCTTTTGGGGAACAGCCAGGCGCGTTAGTTGGCGCAACACAATCCAATGGCTGATAATACTTCGATGATTGTGATTCTATGGCACAATAGAGGTGTGACCTGGACTTGTACACACGCTCCTCACCGACCATTTGGATGAGCTACGATTCGCCCCTTGCCCCTTCTCTTTTTTAACCTCCTTTCCTTCGTCATCCCTCGTCTTCACTCGGCCTTCAACTTTAGCAACATTCATCATGAAATTCGGGAGGAATCTACCTAGAAATCAAGTGCCGGAGTGGGAAACGGCCTATATCAATTACAAGTCGCTCAAGAAGCTCATCAAGACCACCACCGAGGAGGCAAGGCACGCAGATGCGGACGTGGCTGGGGCGGACACTGCTGGTACTGCAGCGTTGCAGTCATTGGCCCTCGGCGGCATCAGCTAACGCGCCTAGAATTCTTCTACTCTCTCGACCGGAACCTGGAGGATGTCGATGATTTCTACCACAAGAAGTACTCCGATGCCACGCGACGCCTCAAGCTCCTCCGAGACCGCTACGGCAGCATCGCGGTCGAGGGCCGGCTCATCGATCGAGAAGAGGTCGAAGATCTCATGGGTGCCTTGCTGGAGTTGAGGGGGCTGTTGAGGAAGCTCCAATGGTATGGCGAGGTCAATCGCCGCGGATTCGTCAAGATCACCAAAAAGCTGGACAAGAAGGTCGGACACAGAGCTACCCAGAGTCGATATCTCCAAAGCAAGGTCGACACCAAGCAATTCGCCACCAACGCAGACCTCAACCAAACCATCAACATCGCCAACGACTGGCTGTCCAAGCTAGGGGATGCAAAAATCCGAGACGATGGAAGCTCCACCCATTCGGGTCATTCGCTCTCCCGCGTCAGTTCGAGGTCGCTCCTCAAGCTGCCCTCAGAGCTCCTCGACACGCTTGATCGCACCGTCAACGATGATGATGCATCCGGTCTGGCAGCTGCTTTTTCACGCTCAATGAGCTACCAAGATCAAGAGGAGGATATCAACCCTGTGCTAGCATTGAGACTGTTACAGCGAGCTATCTCCATTGGCTCCAGAAGCTGCATCAAGGAGCTTCTGAGCCATGTGGGAAGCCTCGAGGACACTCATGATATCCACAAGCGCAATTGCTTGCATCGATTCATCGTCGGTATTGCTCGATCCAAGAGCGCAGACACCAGCCCAATGGAAGGGAACTCTGAGATTGAAGCCAGACCAGATCTGATGGTCAATGGCAACAGTTATCTGAAGCCCGCCGCACCGCCAATCTTACTCGCTCCGACTGCCTCGAGGAAGGAGAGGGACTCGGTCATTGACCTTGAGAACAAGGACCGACCCCTTGCCCTGCTGGACTTCATCCTCGACTGTCTCTCCCCACAACAACGTGTAGCATTGCAAGCTCGGGATGGCTACGGCCGTACCCCGCTGCACTACGCTGCACAATATGGCTTCGTCCCCATCTGTCGATCCATCATCAGTCACATGAAGTCCTGGCTCATGTTCAAGCTTGAAGACGGGGTCGATGCCACCTTCGTCAGGGACAATGACGGCTTTTCTCCCTTGCACCTGAGCGTCATGGGTGGGCATCCGCTCACCACGAAAGTCCTCCTTGACGCGGAGACGCAGCAGAGCAACGGACCAGCGGCTGAAGCCATCCACCGACAATTCTCCAAGGCGAGCGAAGTCCTGGCCGTGGCCGTCAGGTCCAAGTATGTGGAGATTGTGAAATTGCTGGTCAGGGCAGGAATCGATGTTGATCATCAGAATGACCAAGGAGAGACTGCACTCCACATCGCCGCTCGTTTTGATCATATCGAATGCGCTGAGGTCCTTCTCAGTGGCACATATGGGTCAAGAGCAGACCCCGAGAGAGTTGAGAAGACGTTTGGATGGACCGCTCTCCATGTGGCTTGTGTTGATGGCCATCTGGGTATTGTCAAATGCCTCATTGCTGCCGGAGCCGATCTGGAGAAGGCGGACAACTCAGGCTGGACTGGTCGAGAGCACGCAGCTTTGAGAGGCCACTTGGAGATCGCAATGGCAATCGTCGCCATGTCTTCTTCGCAGGCATCCGTTGAGCCTCACGCAACGCAGGGTAGTACTACTAATGGCACGTCGGCTAACAAGTCCCTGACAGATAGGAAATCTCATGCCCAGTCAACGATGAATTGCAATGTATGCGGGCGAGACACCGAACCGATCAAGAGCTTCGGGCATCGATCTCTCACTGATGAGACCATGATTCTGGTCAGTCTCGGGAGCATGGACATGCGAAAAGCGGTCGAAGCCGTCAACCTTGATCACATCCCCCTAGCAGATGCCCACTCTACCCAATTGGACACCGCCCTCTCGGTAGTCGTCTCCGCTCAGGGTACAAGCGGAGAGCCGTCAATTATCGATTTACCGGTGCAGGACAACATCAGCACTGAGCCCATCACATTCTACACCAAAGACATCACCAAAGCCAAAGTCATCTTCGACATCGTACCAACCTATGCAGGCTCATCCGACAAGGTCGTCGGCCGAGGTGTAGCCTTACTCGCCAGCGTCAAGCCTAGCATTGGCTCCAAGCGCATTGCATTGCAAGCGGACGTGACCGTTCCAATCATGGCCCAGCGGACCATGGACGTTATTGGATCCGTCAATTTCAACTTCCTTATCGTCACCCCGTTCTCCCATCCCAACATGACAATCTCCGAGGACCTGACATACTGGAAGAGCATGACTTCACCCATGGTCATCGGTCACCGTGGGTTGGGGAAGAACTCCGCTTCGAGGAACTCTCTACAGTTGGGGGAAAACACGATCCAGTCATTCATTGCGGCCGCCAACCTGGGCGCGAAGTACGTCGAATTCGACGTCCAATTGACCAAGGATCTCGTGCCCGTCATCTACCATGATTTCCTCGTGAGCGAAACAGGGATTGATGCTCCCGTCCACACACTCACGCTCGAACAATTCCTTCATGTCAACGACAACAACCGGCAGTCGAGCCGTCCACCCTCGTCCAACTCACACAAAGACGGCAATTCTTCGACCGAACCAGAAAATACGGGCATCTTCACTGCTCATCCCATGTCTCCCAATCAAATGAACAACGGGACCGCCACCCGCAACAAGACGCGCTCCATGTCCGTCAGCGACGCCACCCACCCTACCACGACGCACACCTCCATGGCCGAACGCATGAAGCACACACGCGACTTCAAAGCGAAAGGCTTCAAACCCAACTCCCGCGGCACCACCATCCAAGCGCCGTTCACCACTCTGGAGGAAATGTTCCGCAAGCTGGACTCCGGGATCGGGTTCAATATCGAGATGAAGTATCCCATGCTCCACGAGTCCGAGGAGCAGGACATGGATGCCTTCGCCGTCGAGCTCAATTCCTTCGTCGACACCGTCTTGGCCAAAGTGTACGACTTTGCGGCCGAGCAGCGTCGGCACGTCATCTTCAGCAGCTTCAACCCGGACATCTGTCTCCTGCTCAGCTTCAAGCAACCCTCCATCCCCGTTCTCTTTCTGACCGACGCCGGCACCAATCCAGTCGGCGACGTGCGCGCCAGCAGTCTGCAGGAAGCCGTCCGGTTCGCCAGCCGGTGGAATCTGCTCGGGGTGGTCACCGCGGCGGAACCGGTCTGTTTGGCGCCCCGACTGGTGAGGGTGGTGAAGGAGAGCGGCCTGGTCTGCGTCAGCTATGGATCGCTGAACAACGATCCGGAGAAGGTCAAACTGCAGGTCCGCGAGGGCATCGATGCCGTCATCGTCGATAGTGTGCTGGCTATTCGTCAAGGGTTGACCGGCCCATCGACGACCACCCCCTCGGCTGAGAACGGCTCCCGCCCTTCCCCACAGAAAGCTGATGCAGCATCGGCCACCGGGCCGAGGAACAGCACTGCCACGGCTACAGCGTGATGAGAGCGGAGCAATAATGCAAGAACATTGTTGGTGGTGAGTAAACACAGTATCTGCCGAATCAGCCGTATCCGGGGGGGGGGGGGGGGGGGGGTGTGGTGAGTGGGTGGGGGAAGGGGGGGAAAAAAGGAGGTGGGGGGGGGGGGAGTGGGGGGGAGGGGGGGGGGGGGGTGGGGGGGGGGGGGGGGGGGGGGGGGGGGGGGCTATTTAGATTTGTTGAGATAGACCGGTGATAAACACATGGAGGTTGGTTTTTTTCTGGAGCAGGAGGACTAGAGCAATTTCAACTTGCAGCGAGGATGGTCTTCATGAAATCCTACATGATCGATAAAAGGCTTGACCACAGGAGGCTTTGGACGAGAGACCTCGTGGCGACTTGATAGACGGATCGGGGTCTAGCCTCTTAGGAATATACCCCTATGATCATTGATGATTCTCCATCTGATTGCTTGGTCAAAGTACTTGGCCTGGCGTCCAGGCAAGTAAGACTCGTGTCATCTATTCTCTATTGTCTGCCTTGGTAAAGTGATACTGCAAAAAGCCACCACACGGCCTCTCGAATCGGCCTCGGGATGATTTTCTCGAAGCCATAGGTGACTCCCCAAGCAGGATCATCAAACCCATCACCTCCTCTCCACCCTCGCCTTCTGCGCCTGCTTCCTCCTCACCCGCTCGACCGTCTCCCTCAAGGCCGTCCTGACCTGTCCCTTGGGGAAACTCTCGATGTCATAGTACGTGGGCGCGATGTCGAGCAACCAATCACTCCGCACCTGCGTGACGGTGCGGATGTAATTCTTGCTCGTCAGCACAAACTCGTTGTAGAGCAACCAGTCACTCTCGCTCTGCAGCACCGTGCTCGGGTGCACAATCACGCTCTGGTTGTCCTTGACGGTGACATAGGTTTTCCCCGACGAGCCGTCCCGTTTGGCGACCTGCATGAAGAAGCCGGCCACCAGCGCGCGCCGGATGTTGGTGTAGTAGTTCTTGTCCTCGAAGGGCACGCTGACCAGGTCGATCTCGTGCGTCTCCATGATGCGCTTCAGCTGCGTGCGCACGTTGTCGGCGGACTGGAGGGCCCGCAGGGAGAGGAAGTGGTCGTGGCACCATTGTTTGGGGTTGGCCTGCGCGTCGGCCGATTTGAAGGCGTGGTAGACGTTCAGCATGGTCAGGTGGTCGCCGTCCGGGTGCGCGAAGTGGGCTTTCATCTCGTCGGCCCGCTTGCGGGCGGAGGCGGGTCGGACGAAGATTTGCGGGACGGAGAGCAGGGCGGTCAGGGAGAGGATCTCGTTGGAGCAGTAGAACTCGGGGGAGGAGATCAGCATGACGGCCAAGGTAGGGTCGAGCGGGAATTCCGAGGCCAGCCGGCCCATGACGGTGAGGTTGCCGTCGTCGTCGAGGCAGGCGAGGTAGTTGAGTTCCTCGAGGGCGCGCATGAGGGTTTCGGGGGCAGGCGGGTCCATCAGGTCGAAATGGACGAGGTCGTCGATGCCTAGCTTTTTGAGGTCGAGGACGGTCGAAGAAAGGTTGGAGCGGAGGACTTCGGGGTAGGTGGTCTCGATGAGTTCCTTCTTGAAGGCGCCTTCGGTGTAGAGGCGGAAGCATTTGCCGGGGCGGGTACGGCCGGCTCGTCCGGCACGTTGCTGGGCGGAAGCTTTGGAGATGGGGGAGACGAGGAGGGATTCGACGCGGATCCGGGGGTTGTAGACTTTTTGCTTGGAGAAGCCTGGGTCGACCACGTAGACGATGCCGTCAATGGTGAGGGAGGTCTCGGCAATGTTGGTGGAGACGATGCACTTGCGGCCAGGGGGACCTCCCTCTGTCCTTGGTGGAGGAGCTGGCTTGAAGATCTTCTGCTGCTGTTGCGGTGGGAGAGTGCCGTATAATGGATAGACCTCGAGTGGACCGGCACCTGATTCTCGCGTCATCTCGTCTGCTTCCAGATTGATCTTTCGACATGCGTCCTCGATTTCCTCTTCGCCCGTCAGGAACAGCAATATGTCGCCTTCAGGCTCGGTGGCGTGGATCTGGAGTACAGTCCGCAGCGAGGCCTCGACATAATCTCTTTCGGGCTCTTGAGTGTAGAAAATCTCGACGGGATGGGTACGGCCTGGTACTGCCAAGAGGGGAGCGTCGTTGAAGTAGCTCTGAAACTTCTGAGCATCCAGAGTGGCAGACATGATGACGATCTTCAAGTCTGGTCTGCGCTGGGCGACCTCCTTCAATAAGCCCATCAAGGTGTCGGTAGCAAGGGTACGCTCGTGTGCCTCGTCGAGAATGATGGTGCTGTAGCGATTGAGGTTGTTGTCATTCATGGCCTCCCTCAACAGCATGCCGTCGGTCATGTATTTGAGTATGGTCTTCTGACTGGTCACATCTTCAAATCTGATATTATAACCGACCTCATCCCCGAGATTGACGTCCATCTCATTGGCAACACGCTGGGCGACTGACATGGCCGCGACCCGACGCGGTTGGGTACAAGCGACCAGCTTTCGGTTCTTTTGGGGTTGGTCGTCGAAGAGGACGAATTGTGGGATCTGGGTAGTCTTGCCAGAGCCCGTTTCACCAACGAAGACGAGGAACTGGGATTGCTGATACATCTTGAGGAATTCATCTCTGCGCGTTACGTTAGAGTCTTACTGATCCGAACGGGAGATCAGGAAGATGAACTTACCTCTGCTGGTGAACGGGCAGGTTACGTCTGGTCTTGAGAATATTGAAGTATTGCTGGGAGAATGGCTGGCCCGTATAGGGATTGGTGGGCCCAGCCTCAGCCTCTTGGGCCATGGCTGCTGTAGTGGCATGACGAGGTACTGGAGCACGGGGGACGAAGCTTGGTGCGGCAGCGTTGAAGCCATTCATCCGCTTCTGTGGTGGTTTCTGATAGCCATTGCTGTAGCCTTCGTATCCAGTATCTTCCACAGGCTCTTGCTTCTCTTCATAATGATGAGCAAGGTAAGGGTTGTTTTTGGGATCGATACCGTTTGCTTTGACTGGAGTCTCATCTTAGCCAAAGCCATGAGTGACAAGGTTGAGGCTTGCTTGCAGTACTTACAATCTTTCTTTGGATCATCGACGACTGTCTTGCCTGTGACTTTCGATTCGTTCGCGAACAAGGGGACACCGCCATCTTCCTGATCACTGTCGTCATCTTCGTGCTTCAAGTATTTCTTGTCCATTTCCTCCGTTTTTTGCCTCTTGACGCGCCCACTTCCCTCGTCTAGGTCAGGTCGTCTGCCAGCCATGGCAAGGAAGGAAGGACCCTTGACAGGATATGAACTAAAGTGACGGCATTAAACTTTGTTGCTGATTAACAGTCCCTAACAGTCCCCCTTCACTGATGCCCGTCATCGCAGAGGCGCCAAAAGTCACGAAGAATTTGATGCAGGCACATATTTTAGCTATTTTAGCCGAGTGCCGGGTAGCAACCGTGGAATATCATAAATCATCCCTTGGGATCGACAAAGACAGTTGAACTGCAAGGAACCAATCTGCGTGCGCAAGGACTTCACTTCCGATATCGTGGCCTCTGAATGCATGACACTTGTCGCGATTGATCATGCATTGCTTCACTCGGATCTCTCGACGTGCGAGAGCCTCCTTTGGCACCAGCTTGCGATGTACTTGCAACCTACAACACCCGAAGCCTGAAACTGCCCTCATATCAACATCACCACTTTGATCTCGCATTGTGTGCCTGACATTAAGTCGACCCTTTGCTCGTTTGCTCCACTTGAATCATGGCTATAGAACTGCCTCCAGATGTTGAGCCATCTGCCTTCTGTATCTGCCATCACAACCCTGAACGCGCCAGAGTCTCGTCTGCGACTCTGCGCCAGGCCCAAGATTGCAATGTATGTCTACTTTCTAAAGAGCCGTGTCAGGCAAAGCTGATGGTAAGTGTAGTATGATGCCCTCACGGTCCCCATTACGACATATGCTTTTCATGCGCGAGTCCAATCCCTCATCTCCAATCATCTCTACACCTGCCAGCCCTCAGATCATACGACCGACACAGCCCCCACTGTCCCTCCATTATCCTCTCTAGATACCCACCTTGAACCTGCCGATCATGTGCGACATCTCCTGGGCGTGATTAGCCCCTGGATCGACCTGACCTCTCCAGATCCCTCCATATATCATGTCTCCTGTCAAATCCTGGACATGGAGGTTGATTTCGCGGCATTCTGTGGTCTGCGCGCTCTGCTCTTGCCAGCTCCAAGACTACGCTATGGCTCAGACGTGGGGCAAGGTACCACGCAGTATGCCAGAGCTGTATCCGAAGCCATGAAGGCTGCTCCTCAAATCGACTTTTCCGTCACGATGCCCATGATGGATGATCCAAACAGCTTTGAAGAGTCTGAAACCAATCTCTCTCGACTGGCCAGGCCAGTGTACAGTTCTTCGTCTGACAGCCGTCGACCGTCAATGGACTCGACCGCCATCAAACACGATTTCTTCGGCACATGGGACGCATGGAACGTGATCCGTAGCTTCTGTGGCTACAATCCACATCTTTTTGTCGGTGAGTCTTTCGTTACCCTGCCTCTTTGATCAAGATGCTGTCCCATCCTTTGCAGCGTCATTTCTCAATCCTTGAACTTTCCACCGTGCCCCTACGAGAGAACTCTGCATCAGGTAGATCTGCCTCTCTTCTCTAATTTAAGGATGCTTTGTGCTACGAAGCCATCATCTGACTTTAGTTTCCCACAGGCCTGGCAATTCCTCATTTACTTCCACCATCAAGCATATGCTCTCGATGGCATTCGGAGCCTTTGCAGGTCTTGCTGATCGATTCAACCACATTCACCACCAACAAGGGCAATTATCCAGTCCTTACTGCGAATCATCGCGCTCTTATCAGTCAATATATGAAATTGCGCAACCCCTCTGGCACTGGATTGATACCCCCTATCGTCATCTTGACAGGCGTTGATCCCATCCCTGGAAACCCATACACTACCTTTGGCGATACGAATGGGTCTACAGATCCGGATGTGACTATAGGCAGCTCATCACTCTCCATCAATCCAACTCCAAGCGAGGCCTATGCGATTGAGGCTGGAAGCAGGTTCGGCAAGCACAAAGCAAAGGATAAAAGTCTTGCCCATCTGACTTACTTGCGCTGGTTTCAGCAAAATCAGCCTCCCAGGACCACCTTTGAACGCCAAACTGCTGGCTGGCAAGAATACTTACAGGTGCCCCTGAACCCACTGGCCGACAACCTGGACAGCATTACGTACGAGGTCTTTGAGCAGGATCCGATCAAGTACGATCGCTATGAGGAAGCGATTCGCAACGCCTTACTGGACTGGCAGAAGGAAGGCAAAGAGTCCTCTGGCCTGCACGACCGGGTGGTGGTGGCTGTTGTTGGCGCCGGTCGTGGCCCTCTTGTAGAACGGGCTCGAAAGGCTAGTGCAGCGACTGGCGTTGCAATTGAATTATGGGCTCTTGAGAAGAATCCCAATGCCTGGGTCCTCTTACAGCGACATAATGCAGACCGATGGCACGGCCAAGTCAACCTCGTCAAGTCCGACATGCGGTCCTGGAAAGGACCTGCTCGCCTGATGGAAAACGAGACCGGCAATGGCTACCACGACGATCCTAGTCACACCCACAATAGCGTCATCAATTACCCAATCGACATCGTCGTGTCCGAGTTACTTGGCTCTTTTGGCGACAACGAGCTATCTCCCGAATGTCTCGACCCAATCATGCCGCTCCTCAATCCCACCCACGGCATTTCCATCCCTCAATCCTATTCCGCTCATCTCACCCCCATCGCCGCTCCCAAACTCCACGCGAAGATCCTGGCCGATACCAAATACGACGCCTCCGCCCCCAACATCCCCTACGTCGTCCACCTGCACTCCTTCGACCACCTCTCCACAACCTCGCACCTCTCCGCCTACGGGCCAGACCACACCCCCGTCCCACGCACAGGTGCGCAGCAAGCCAACGGCTCCAACCATCGCGCTACGGCCACCACCAACACCAGCTCAACCACCCCTTCCCTCTTCGCGGCTATATCCCCTGAAGAAGAAGGCATCCACATCACCAAACCCCCCGCCCCCCTTGTCCAAGAGGCATGGTCATTCCACCACCACCCTCCATCCCCACCTTCCCTCTCCACTTCCCCTCCCACCGCCCTCCCAGCCTTCTCCTCGCCCTCCTCACCCTCCACCATCTCCAACTCCCACAATGCCCGCCACGCCCGCCTCACCTTCCCCCTCCGCCACCGCGCCGCCTGCCACGGTCTAGCCGGCTACTTCGAAGCCCGGCTTTACGGCGACGTCCGCCTCGCCACCAACCCGCTCACCATGGCCCAATCCTCCCCGGACATGATGTCCTGGTTCCCCATCTTCTTCCCCCTGCAGCGACCCTTGTATACCCCCGACCAGAGCACCCTCGTCGTGGAGATGTGGCGCGTTTGCAAAGCGGGGAAGGTCTGGTATGAGTGGGTCGTCGAGGGCTGGTGCAAGGGTGTTAGGGTTGGGAGCAGCGAGGTGGGCGGGTGTAGGGAGAAGGGGATGCTGCTGTGATGGCTCTGTCTTGGGAAAAGGGGTGGAGGGGAAAGGTTCCCGGGTGCAGGGTCAATTTTGGGGGACGAGCAGAGAGGGAGATGGCGAAGAGAATAGCTGGCAATCAATCAGTCACCTTTGATCAATCATATCATCTCATTAGTCCAATGAAGCTGGAATCGGAAAACTGGAGGATAGAGTGATCCGATTTCTTCAAGACCTCGTGGATATGCAAACCGCCTTCCCATTCTCTCTCTTTCTCTCTATCTCTCCTCTTGAAACATCTCTGGTCGCGAAAGTCGTCCACGTCTCTGCGAGCATGATACCACAAACCTACCTCAACAGACAAGTCTGCTGCTGTAACATGTCGCCCACGCCAAGCCACATTCTTACATACCGCTCCCAGTTCCGACGCTGGACATAGATCATTGCCCCTATAGGGACTAGCCTCTTGATTTGCTAACCCTATGCCCATGCCAGGCAACAGAGCACAATGGCGAGGTCTCTCTGATGATGGGCCCAACTCAGGACTGCCTTTTTCATGGTCACTCATTTTTCCAGGGGATGAAACTTCAACTCCATTGGCTATTCGTCTAATCTATCCTGCGCTGCTGCTGTACATGATATGTCTGCTTATCACTAACATGTTGCTTTACAAGAGTCTGCTGCTGCTGTTGTTGCCTGTCATCCACCCGTGCCTTGAATACCTGTACCACCAATGCTGTTATCGATGTCTGCCCTCGTACTTTTCCAGAGTGTGGCACGAAAGACGTCCCTCGTGGTTGGTCGAACTGATGCCAGTGCCTCGTAAAGCTGCTTCCGTCCCAGGCTTGTTGACTGAAAAAACCATACATTCAAAACCCTCTTCACTGGTGTGAGAGGCAATCATGATCGATGCAAGAGACCATCATGCCGTTCTTGATGCATGCTGAAGAGACTGTATCCAATAGAGATGCAGCAGGATCCGGTCGTTTGCAATGCTGCTCATCCTGTCATCGTACCTTGACGCATGCGCGACCTCGCGGGCGAATTCTCAATCAGAGTGGCCAACCCCGAGGACGCTTTCGTCGGACTGCCTGCGCGTTGCGGGGAACAGGTCTTCTGATCGCGCATGGTCGCTTCGTGTAGATTCTCTTTGCCTTGCATGATACCCTGGGGTGAGGGAGACGCATGAAGAGCATCTTCGGATGCATCGTTGCTGGTCGTGACCCAGGATACATGCCTCTCAAGAGCCAAAGGCGCCTCATCAAAGTAGGCGCTTCTGCCGGAGATTGGCGTGGGACGTTCATCGTATGAAGAGCTGAGTGGCAACTTGACTCGAGCTTGTCGATGGAAAGCAGGTACACCGTGCTGCAGTGTCAAGGTCGTTGCCTGCGCTTTACCTTCTCCATCATATTGCGGAAGAAAACCTCTTGCGTGATAATCCGAGGCGGCAAGGGAAGATGGTGCTTTGGCAGTCAGTATATTCTGGTGTTCGCTGGCTTCGATTGGGTCGGCTTTCTTTATGAAATCGGTTTGAGAAGTCACCTGCAGGGCCTCTACCGCTGCATTCTCTTTGCTTGCGGGAGGCTCCAATTCATCATCGCCCATAATGACTTTGATCTGGGGTCGCTTATCATGTTTGGGAGATAGAGCATTGCTGGTTCTCGCTGAAGCGGACCGTAAACCCTTGATCATGTCGCGAAGGAATCTGTCGTTGGGAGGACTGTGACAGCTTAGCAAACCTCCATTCTAGCCTTGATTCAAGACTTACTTGGTAATTGTGATTGACTTGACCTCACTTGAATGAAAAGTGGTCGAGCTCGAGCTAGGGTCAAGCGTTCGCTTGCTGGCACCAGAAGATGCGGATTTATCCTTCAAATGGTCAATCTCATGGACCGGAAGATGCACTCGAGGTCCGGGTGGAGTAGCGCTCTCGATCGCTAGAGCCTTTTGGTTCCTGCTCATCGGTCAGCAACATCTTCATATTCATTCGAGCATGGAACTACCCAGGAGACTTGGAGCGCGACTTGTTGTAAAGCTCTTTGGCCTTTTTGGCAGCTTTCTGTGGACTGATTTGGCTTTTTGCACGCGCGAACAGATCGCCCTTCGAAGTGACTCGAGACTTCCCCTGTGGCGATTGATTGATGACCCCGTTACTGGGATCTTGAATACTGATGTCCTCGACGAATTTTGATGTTGCCTTGGGGTCTGGCAGTCCATCGGCAGGTCTTATCTTTGCCATGTCGGCAGCGGCGTCTTTGGACGCGCTGGAACCTCGTTCGGGTATCCTGTCAGCCTGACGAGTCTTGACAGTACTGGTCGTCGTGGTCTTCGGACCGAACGATATCGATCCGTGTCGAACGTCTTTCTTTGCCAAGTCGGTCGACGGCTTGAGGTCTTTCGAATTCCTTGCGATACTAGCAGATTGAAGGGCTGTGACAATGCCACGAGTGACTTCGTCATCCGAAAACCGAATGTCCGCATTTGGGATATCACCATCCATCCTCGGTTTCTTCGTGCTTGGAGACCCGTCAAAGTTCTTTCCATGGAAGGTGACACGTCGCTGTGATGAGTCGCTCGCGAACCGCTTGCTGGGAGTGTTGGGAGGAGGAATGACCCCGCGCTCTTTTGCATTGCCTATGATCTCGTCACAACGTCGACTGAGGGCTTCAATGGCTTTTTGGATTTCCCGGTAATCTTTGCTCAAACTTCTCGACCTGGCGACGGTGTCCGGTGTTTTGCTGACGTCTCTGCTATAGTGGCTGGAGGTACCTGAAGCTCGACGTTCTAGAGTTGGTAGGAGCTGATCCTCAAAGGTGTGCATGGACTTCTGCGATCCAGAAGGTTTCCGAACATTTTCTGTGGCCTTTTTGCTAGCTGGATCGAGGGCGGAGCTGGATTCCTTGGCCGCTAAAGGCGCATGCTTAGAGGCACGGAAATTGAAGAAGCTGTTATTCCAGTCCCAGGGTCGGGCGTGAGAGACGTGATCAGGAGTTTTTGGAGGGAGGGGAATAGGATCATGGTCACAGATAGCCCACCAGATATCCTGTTCGGCGTCATATGCTGGGTCTTTGCTCGAGCCGCCAGCACAGCCGTACAGTCTAGCTTGTTGACGAACCTGACGAACGGCTTCCTGGAACTCAGACACTGTGGTGCAATACCTCTTTCCTTCCGCAACACCATTGTTCGGTAGGTGAGCCGCATATTCTACGTCGCTGTTGTGAATGATCCTCATTGCTGGGTCAGTGGGATCTCGATCCAAAGACTCTTCATGCCCGTGAATCCGCTGAGCTTTTAGCAATTGCTGCTTTTGGGTAAAAGCTGAATGCGAGAGTTCAGAAGAGCTGCTTGGTACGGCAATCTTCTTATCAAGCCATGTAGTCAGGACTGGGTCAACACTAGGAGCTTTGGCCATCGCGATCTTCATGCTGCTTGGGATGAAAGGTGGAGCTGAAGGAGAAAGACCTTTGCGAGATGTCTCGTTGTCATTTTTGGCTGTCGAGGGTCTAGCGGGCATCGGCGGAGCGCCAGCAGTATGTGATCCTTTACGGGTCGAGAAAGATGAGGCTCGAGTGCTAGCTCGACGTGGAAAGACCGTATTGCTGAGGATCGGCAGGTTCTGTGGAGGAGGGTCTTTCATCCTACGGAGTTTGTCCATATCCTCGACGAGAGCCCGGCGTTGATTGACTAAGGACGCCCGCTCGTCATGGCTGATCTCATAGTGATGGAGTGCCATGTGTCGGTCGAGAATCTGCAATTTCGAGTTCAATGCGGCTTGCTGAGTTTCCAGATTCTGGATTTGATACTGTGAGCCCGACTCTTGGGATAAGTTAGTCCTATTTCTTAGAGGTGCTCTTGTTGCCGTTTTCTGCAGTGGGACGTCGGATGCCGCCAACTCGTGAGGGTTGCCAGCGAAAGGCAAGTTAGGTTCTGTCTGAGTACCTGTGGAGATATGACCCGCATCAAGAGGTAGTGGCTCCACTACTGTGCCAATGCCATTCCAATACGTGCGATAGTACACGCCGTTACAGGAGGACACCGTACTGCCGTCCTGGAGTGTGGTCACAGGAATCAATGACATGGATACTGGTGCTGCTGGAATGCTTGGGTCGGGATAATTGCCCCCGCTGATGATACCATGACTGTCCCGTTGTGGTAGGAAATCTCGGGAATCAGACGCCTGCAGATTGTGCCACATTTTCGCCCGATCATCAACAGGCTTCAGGGCTCGAGAGGAGAATGAGGGTACGTTCAACTTGGCCTGGATCCGATTGGATGCGTCGGTTGAGTTGATGTCTGACAGCTTCTCCTCACGTCGTCGAATGAGACCTGTCAAGGATTCGTAGTCGAACATCGGAGGTGGAGAAAGAGGGCCCGTGGGAACTATTCGCCCTCCAGCTGTGACGCGGTGATGAGGAGGAGAAGCATGTTGCTTCAGAAAGCGGGCAAAACCCTCCTTTTGTTGCATAGACAGAGGCTCTGGGGGTGCCAGAGACTGACGAGGTGGCAGGGTGTATGACCTTGGCGGATAGGCAGGATAGGCCGAGTTCTGGAAGCCCAAATTCCTACGTGAAGGATTGGAGAGCTCGGACAAGGCTCGTGAACGGGGTCCCATCGCAACTGGTCGGCTTGCGCCAATGTATTGGAACAGATTCTCTGGATGCCGAAAGTCAGCACTGCCCAGGACATGACGAAGGCCGGGATGTAGGAAACTTACCTGCCAGTGCCGCCGGTCTGATCTTTGCAAAGACTCCAATGCCAGCCAAGGAACCACTCAATCGGAGCAACGTCGGAATATCATAGACTCGACAACTCGTGGGAAGTTCAACACCCTTGGCAACCGTAGTCATGCTTTTTGGTGTGGGAGTGCCACTGCGAATCTGCTTCGATGGGGGTGTGGTGAATACATCATCCTGAGCGTGGACGTCCCCATCGGCAGTGGTATCTTCGGATTCTGTCTGGTTTGTTCCCCAGTCGATACGTTTTGGTGACCTGAAGAGCGGAGGCGGCTGCTGAACAGCTTGGGTAGAGGCCTGTGCCATAAGTAGGCTATCGCCCATCCTGGAGACAGGAGGTCCGAAGACCTAGCCAGTCGGGAGTGATGAGGCACTAGCGTGTAGCACTGAGAGGATTCGCGAGCGGTACGATTTCACTGGCAGTCGTCGCAATCACAAGCCCTCGTCAGACCCAAGTTCAATGGCTCAGCGGAAAGGCCTCTGCCTCGCACATATACCGAGAGAGCCTCTGGCCTTCAGCGCAGTGACAAGAGATGGAGCGGTAGTCGATAGTCGTTAGCCAAAAAAGCCAATAGAATGAGCAACAGATGCAAGTGATAATGAACGTGGGACGGACGGAGTAGTGGGCTTGATGGGAGAGATGAAGACAGAAAAGGAATGAGAGAAAGTGAGAAGGGGACGTAGGTCGCTTTTAGCAACGTCGTGACTGCCATTCTTTCTGAGAGCGCTCCAGATCAACAACTGCACCTTCCCAACCGTTTGTATATGGAACATAAGAGTCAGCGAGATCCAGATTACGCTCTTGAAGAAGAGGAGATAGCTGCGACCAGCGTCAAAGTCATACGAGAGAAGTCGATCCTGTACGAACGGTGCTTCCTTCAGGACGAGTACAATGTGCAGAGGGAAAAAAGAGCCGGGAGGATGATGTTGTACAGGCAAGTACGGCGAGGGCAAGAGATGCCCGACAGGGATAATTCTACGAGTCCCGGGTAGCTAAAATTTACAAAGGACTTCCAAGAGAGCAGTGAAAAGGTAATCCTTGACATGGAGAAGCTTAGACACTGGAAAGGTTAATGTGAAATGTAAAAGAGCAGGCACGGCTGACAGGTCGCATGACCTGGCCTTGGATCAAGATTTCTGTTAGCTTCACATATCAAATCACCCACAGCACCACATCGCTGCCAGGTAGGAGGTATCAAGGCATTCAGTGGCATGCTTCTTCCGAAAACAACAGGAAGGAAGGGATGATGATGGAACAACAATCTTGATGTTGCCGAAGTAGGCTGTCTTGGCTGTTCTTGATAATTTCTGCTTCGGATAGGACAGAAGCTAGCTCTAACCACTCCTGGCATTAGCGGA
Organism: Ramalina intermedia; assembly: GCA_003073195.1. Classification (NCBI taxonomy): domain Eukaryota; kingdom Fungi; phylum Ascomycota; class Lecanoromycetes; order Lecanorales; family Ramalinaceae; genus Ramalina; species Ramalina intermedia. The sequence continues at coordinate 48,601 of PEKF01000057.1, read as the reverse complement.
TTGGGGCAAGGGCAGAAATCTGTAGGGCATTTTTGTAGGGCAGCTTCAATCCATCGCCATTCATCTTTGGGCCCGGTCCACAGCTTGTCGTCATGGTCGCTACGCGCAATCGACAACCAGCAATCAATAGCTTGAATCTTACGACATCACCCCGTCAAGATGCAAGACCATCGGTGGGACCCAGTACGACCCCACGCCGGCGTAAGCGGATCCGCAGTCCTTCTCCCAACGAGCATCAAAGTGCCCCCCAGAGCAGACGGCGCGGTGCTCCTACACGCATTACAAAGGCTGCTGTCTCCAGAGATGGAGACTCTCAAAGTCCTGTGATCAGGCGTGGAAGATCTAGGAATGAGGTAGCCGACAGTCAGCCGACAACGTCTGAGGACGTCAAAATCGTCGACAGCGATGTTGCCATCGAGCCCACCCCAAACCCGCCAGACTTTCACGAGACCCCAGCAGATGTGTTGGCTGGGGCAGAAGCCATACTAGACAATGGCATGACCTCTTTCTCCGGCTCAGCCAACCCAGCATTCTCGAACCACGCCCAGGATGAGATGGGGCTTTTCGATCCACCAGAATTACTGCCACATGGAACCAATCTACAGGTCAAGATCACCAGTCTCCCAATACTTGACAACCTGGTACGAACCTCGCTTCCGTGTTTGATGCCTCGGCTGATCTTTCACAGTCTACCCAAATCCTCAAGATTGTGGCCGGCTCGTCATATCAGCAGCTTATTGACATGGCCGTCAAACCTGATTCCGAGCAAGGCAAGGCCTATTCGGCGGTGAAGGGCTTGTTCCATCACTCAAAGAAGCTATACTCAGCTACCGAACCCTTCCTCAACGCCTTCTGGCTGGGTCTCGCCGAGCCGGCGCATGTCGAAACCATTCGCCGAGCCAATATGGCGACCTTCATCATCAGTGTACTAGGAAGTCAAGACGTAACATTCTACCACCTCAACGAATACTTTCTCGATACTTTCGTGCCTGATTCTCATCATATAGTCAAGGCGCAGGCAGAATTATTGCTGGAGTTGAAGACGCATGCATATATCGCTGCCATCCAGAATGGAGAACGCAGTCGCGAGGAGATTCTCGAGGATCTGTTCCCCAGCGACCTGGAGCATCGTTTTTTGGACAGACGATCTGATGGAAGGCAACTCGCTGCAAGCGAACGAGAATTTGTCTCGCGTGCTGCCAACAGAAAGAAAGCATTAATGGACGAGCCAAATACTCCCGATGCCGTCAGGTCCTTGCCTGAGAAATATGCGTGGGCGAACTTCCTCCGCGATGTCATGAGCTACATCAGCAAGAATTTTGATGTCATTACTGGGAAGGCAGTAAGTGTTCCCCTCCATCTCCCCTGGCTCTTCACCAATCTCATTATAGACCGAAAAGCCCTCGACGCCGTTACCAAAGGAGCAAACACAACCCACTCCTACTCCCAACTCAAACCCCCTCATTGAAAATGATATTGCAAACAAGGCTCAAAGGGCTGCCCAATATGTGATGCAGGACTACAATACCAACCGAGACAGTGCTCCTCAGAGCAAAGGCCACGGCCGAGAACTTGCCCCTTCTACCGGCTCTCAGCCTAAAGGTCCTGAGATCCAATTCCACTTCGAAAACCAGCTCCACCCCAACGTCCCCGCCCCGCAGATGCCTTACATCCATACCATGCAATACCCTACCATCGGCCCCTCCGGTCAGTGGACCCCAGGCGCCATCGACGATCCTTCCAATATTCCACCCTCCCAATCCGCCCCAACTCAAGTCCTTTATGAGCGTGCCCGCATGGCTGCCTCCTCGAAAGCGTCCCCCGTTCCCCGCCGCTGCGGCGGTCCCTCTCAACGCCGCCCATGGACCCTCGAAGAAGAGAACGCGCTCATGGCAGGTCTCGATCGCGTCAAGGGCCCACACTGGAGCCAGATTCTAGCCATGTTCGGACCGGGTGGGACCATCAGCGAAGTCCTCAAGGACCGAGGACAGGTGCAGCTGAAAGACAAAGCGCGCAACCTCAAGCTCTTCTTCTTGAAAAGCAGTATAGAGGTGCCGTACTATCTGCAATTCGTCACCGGCGAGCTGAAAACTCGGGCGCCAGCGCAAGCAGCCAAGAAAGAGGCGAATGGAAAGCGGGTGTCCGAAGAAGATCGCGCGCATGTGGAGGGTATCATGGCTCTGGCCGGTGGACCAAATAGTGCTGCACAGCAGCTGCAACAGCATGCCGCGCAGGGCCTCGGTGGCGTGGACGGGAGGGCCAATGGGTTACCTGAAACGAGCAACAACCAGAATGTGGACCCTAGTCTGGACGCGCAGTTTCCAAGACTGCCACCGGGGATGGGCAAGGCGTACAGCGCAGACTTCATAGCGCCAACGTCATCTTCTGCGCAAGGGATGGGCGGTGTGGCGCCGAACGCTGACATGCTCACCGGACGAGAACAGCAAGGAGCGACCACCCACCAGCAGCCTGCTGGGTCGTAGGAATCTTGTTACGGGGAGAGTGTTCTTCAGGCTGGCGTTGGCATTCGCTACAAAGACCCTGTCTGATCCAAATGGCGATAGATCTTGGCAAATCATATTGTATTGACATCATATAGTTAGAGCTCACTGATGAATCCCCATCGTTGTTTGAGCAGCTCGTGACAAGCCGTCCGTCTTTGTACGCCCCCACTCCCAAACGCCATCGCTATGCCAATGACCACCCAAAGCCTTTCCTCAATGCAGCTTCTTCTGCTCTCCTCCCCAAGCCTCCTCTCAACGTAGGATATCTTCTATCACCGATAAAACTCCCCCCTCCGCACATTGACCCCATACTCCCCCACCGCACACCCCAAATCCTCCATCGTCAAGACCGCCTTCCCCTGCCCATGCGTCTGCCCCCCCCCGCCGCCCCCATACCCCGCCCGCTGCACCCCCAACACATGCTGATTCCCCCCCTTCGCCCCTCCTCCTCCTCCTTTCCCCGCATCATCTTTCTTGGCCCCTGCCCCGCCGGCGCCGCCGGCCCCAGCACCCGCATCAGGCCCCGCAGTCGTGGTCGTGGCCGTGGCCGACGAGGCCGCCGAGCGCATCCGCGAGTATTGATACGCGTCCGCTGCGACGTCGGCGATGAATTTCTGGGTGGCCAGCGCGAGGAGACGTTGCAGGGGAAGTGGGGTGGTGGAGGGGTCGAGCCCGGAGAGGAGGAGGTGGTGCGATGTCAGGGCGTCGGGGATCTGTTCGTTCGTTGGTTCAGTGAGGGGTGATTGAGGGGGCATGGGGAAGCAAAAGTACAATGGGCGCGTAGTCATCCATCTTTGCGACGAAATCTCGCAACGAGATGTCCTTCTTGGTGGGCTCGCGCGGCTCGGGCAACGTGGAGGGTTCGTCCGCTTCGCCTTCTTCGGAGGGGAGAGGGTGCGCTGCGCCGTCCGAGGGGCCGTCGACTTGCATCTCAAGGTCCACATCGAGGTCGGCTGCAGGATCTAGGGTGTCCGTCGTGGTGTCGGGAGGAGGTTGGGTGGAGGAGGATGCGGGGGGTTGCGCTGATGGTGATGGGGACGACATTGTGGCGGAGAAAGAAGGTTGGTGAAGGATCACATGGATACCGATAGAAGAGTCCCTTCCTTCAATCTCGTTAGGACTCTTGAGTTCGCTTCCAGCCTGTTGCTTTGGCAGGACTGTTTGATCGTTTGATCGTTTGTTACAGCGTGCGATGTTATATTCTAGGGCTGACTATGCTTGATACAGCCTAATGTCTAATCATACAGGAACGGGCTACATGCACACCCCCAGCTGTCTGTATGTACACACCTCCATCTTTCATGCGGGTGTTATGTCAACAAGCCGCTTCGCCACTCGCCTCACCACTCACTTCATCACTCAGCTTGTCCCACCACTCACTTTGCTTCTCTCCTCACCACCTAAGGAGCTGCCTGATGCCCGCGTATTCCCATCGCAACGGACCGCAGTCACGATGGAGAGCCTAGCCCCTGAGTAATACATGCGTTCACTTGAAGGTCATGATCCTGACAAACCCAGAAACACCACATTTGCAATCGAGAGTCTAAGCTGAGAGCAAAGGATGGTTCCATCCAGAGACCTGTCCATTTGAGGTTTTGCCTTTCCCCCGCGTGCTTCCATTTGTGCAGGCCAGAATCCCTGCCTTTAAAATGGGGATTCTGAACCCTGAGCAAGCTCCTCATAACGATGTCATCCCGATACAAAGGGTCTACAAGTCTTCGCCCCGCGGCATGCGACCCACCATGTAACCCACAAGGGGAAGACGCGCTGTGATTGAAATGTGAAAAATGGTAGGTTGTATCTTGCTTAGTCAAGTGCTATGGAAGGCCCTGTGCGATGCTATCTATGTCCTATGAGACTTATTTCGGCCATAATCGTTCGGTGTCGAGCCACTCAGGTTCAACACCGTGCGCCACCGGCCCAACTGGCTGGTTGTAATGCCTTCTGCACTTCTGACAGGTACTGCCTTTTTCCTTTTGATGGGACTCGGTGACACTTCTCTTGCGCTTGTATCATTGTTCTCATATGTTGTGGTGTCATTTGCCCCTCTTGTGAGTCTGCTTGGAGAACCAAGTCTCCTTTCCTCCAGACTTTTGGCCGATATTGGGCTTTGCATGCGTCTCGTCCGTATCTTCATTCTTCAGGGAAGTTGAGGTTTTGATGGACGGCCGTGCCCCGATGCCTGCTCTCCTCACACGACTCAAGAATTTCTCATCCTTCAGCTCGTCCTTGGAAACACCAAACACTTCACAATAAGCCGGGGGCAGGCCATGTGGTCCGCAGGGTCTGGAGTCACCACTGGCCTTGCGTTTTCCGGTGAAGTTTTCAAAGGCGCCGTGGATCGCTTCTTCCACCGACACCTTAGGGCAACCTTCGTCAACATCAAGGGTTGCATTGAGAATCCTATCCGCTTCAGATTCATGGAAGTATGGCTGGCTGATGTAAAGCATGTGGGTGGTGCAGTTGAGTCGCATTTCGGATTGTGCATCTTTGGCGAAATTGCAGAAATCGTAAAGCAGGACGAGGATCTTATACCAAAGGGTGACGTCTTGACGAAGATCAGAGACTAGGAGATTTTCAGCTACTTGGGTGCTGTTGGAGCCCGCTGCAGGCTTTGTATTTTGATTTGGCATATTGCAGCACGTCTTTTGGTTCTTCAGAATTGTCGGCGTTCCTTATAGTCAATGCAGTCAATGAAGGTTCCGTCGTACGGATGTGGATGGTGACAGCTTTTGCAAATTATTTGCAGGCTACTGCGAGTTATCAAAGAGGATTAATAGAATGAGATGATACTTGGGAACGAGCAGGACGAATTCAGAGTATCATGTCACGGAGCTTGAAGGGTATTTATTTACAGGTGAGTGGTGGCTGAAAATGGGCGCCGCTCGCATCCCTACACGAACCTTGTTCTCATGCGGCCTCACGGACGGGACGGGAGACGGATTCATGTCAGCTCAAATGCTGAGGCAAGAGTGAATTCTGTTCTCCCTACTAGCTCCAATGCTGCCTCGAACGATGGACTGCCTGCATAATCCCACCCTACTCCAGCATGATCATCGTTTATTTGTGTAGAGGAATTGGAAAGATACTCCACGTCCCTGCTTGAAAGAGGGTAGAACATCAGAAACAATCTTCATGACTCACCTGCAGACTTCTTCTATTGTAACATAGCATGTCTGATCCAAAATCTTGGTGTCAATCCGGCAAATTTTCAATTCTAGGGAGTTGGCGAAACACGAAGCGGCAGCGGCCACGTATTGCTGAGAAAGGCTCCGCTGAATGTCGTAGCCCCATCTGCTTATGGCAATATCCACTTGATGCGATGTCAAAGTACAGCCAGCTGTTATTAAGATTTGGGAGATGGCTTAGAAGCCGCATCTGGGCCAGCAGCGGATATTTCGGGAGCCCGCGATTTTGGATACTCCAGAAGCAGCTCTGAATACCTGTCAGGTATCACTATACCCATTCTCCGAGAGCGAAAGACATATGAAGAGACTAAATGCTAGACTATCATCGTTCTAAGTCAAATAGTGTACGTCGCGAGCGCGACACATACTTCACAAGCGGACGTCCAAAACCGCTCGACTATCCTAAACCATCGTCTCCGCTATCAATGTCTTTGACCTGCATCACCACGCAACGTGACGAAATGGTGACCTCAACCGCCAAGTAGACCAGACATGAAACTATGATCTTTGAGCATGGGCAGGGCGTATTGGTACGAGAGCCACAAACTCCAGAGCTTCCAGGTAAGTCGATCTGCGGGCACACCTTTCACCAGTACGACTCGGCAAGAAACCAGCAGACCAAGACCCACCGAGAGAGCAAATCCGGGAAATTGAAGAGACCAGAAGGCTGGACAAGCCAGAGACCAAACCATGACCGGAATCGCAACAGTCCACCGTGAAGGCTTATCACCGAGGACGAGCGGAAGAGTCTTCCTCCCTCGAGCTTTATCCCCTTCCTGATCCTTCAGGTCCTGCACCTGCATTGTGGTGAAGATGATCCCTGAAATAATGGCAATCCACTCATAGGCCGTGCGATGCATACCATAGTCATTGCCCGAGGCTACCTGAACAGATCCTGAGCAGTAGCAGGCATAAGTGGCAGCAAGCAAGAGATTTCGCACAAAGTAGTTCTCATCTGAACCACCAAGCTCATTGTACATCCAGTTCAAGCATGTCAACAACACAGTCTCTTCGAAAGCACCGATGTACAAAGTCAGAAGACACCCAAGTGGAATAGCAGTCAAAAGCAGCCGCCGCGTCTGCATGCCATCGATCCTTTTCGCTGCCAGCGGCCTCCATGCTTTGTTGATCACATCTTCTTTCACAGCATCGGGCAGACGCTGGTTGGCTAAGGTGAACATGAGTGTATTGACCCATGTCCATACAATGACCTGCGGAAGGCGTGAGAAGATGATGAGAATATCGGCTTTTGGGTTCGTCGTCATTAATGGGCCAGAGAGAGCGCTGAAGACGCCAAAAGCTGTCTCGGGGATTACGAAGGTCTTGATATCGCTAAGGGTGAAGAGCCAGAGAGTCTCTAGGAAATATAGAGTCTTGGAGAACATGCTCTGTTTTATGTAGCGGAGGTGTCAGTAAAAAAATGGTAGGAGACGTATCAGATGGCTTCTCGTATACTCCGATGAGGACGGCACGGTCATACCTCGACTTCAGATTGAGAGTGGTGAGTATTATGATTCAGACTCTGAGCTTTTTCCGCCATGTTGGTGAGATGGGCCAGGAAAAAACTTTCAGTGGAACCAGTGGCACGCGTCCCAGGACGAATTGCAGGAAGACCAGTGACTGATATACCGTTAGAGCTCACAGCTGTCCCTGTTATCACAACCGTCATCTCGATGGCACACCGGAAACGGTCCCCACTTTCGATCTTCTCATGAAAACCTCAAAGAGAGCAGCGCCAACGCTAGAGTATACTGCATGAAAGTCGGAGAATTCATATCATGCGGACCTCGCAAAGGCGGTGTGCCTATCCTTGCATTGGGGCGCGGCACTTGCATTGCTGCAGCACACGCATTGTTGCAGAATTTGCAAGCCAATTGTCATGGAAGCTGTATCAACAATGACTCGTGGGCTAATGCAAGCACGCAGGCAGCACCACCATTCCTACACGCATCAAAGAGGGGTAACAAGGGATAATGATACATTCGTCCATGTCTTTGTTCCTCGTGAGACTCCCCAGCATCTATAGCTCAGGCCAGGGCTTTGCGTCGTTTCTTGAACTCTACCATTGGCCCCTCATGTCTACTTGTAAACCCTTCCCAGGTCTGGAATTCGTCAGCTCGTTCCCTGCTTTTCCCTAGCGCTACACAGCCTTCTCCTACTTTACCCCGAAGTCTCACGTCAAACAGCCAAATTGTCCTTGCTAGAATTAGAGACATCTCCTGATAAGCTAGCGTCTTGCCTACGCACGCCGCTCTTCCCACACCAAAAGCGCAGAATGCCGAATGTGCTCTAGCCACCGCCGCGTCGCTCTGTCTTGGATAGCCTGGCCTATTGGTAACGATCCAACGACCGGGGTCGAACAGGAAGGGATCCGGATAGTACGAGTCGTTGTGATGAAGAGCGTAGTGTGGGACTCCGATGTCGGTTCCTTTAGGAAAATGTTGGCCATCAACAAACAAGCCACGTGCCAGTATCTCGCGGGGCAAGAGCGCGCCGACTGGAGGCGCCAGGCGCATAGATTCCTGGAGGCACGCACGCAGGAAATGGCATGAACTGAGCCGTTCGCCTAGAAGGATCTCTTCGACATCCGCGAAAGTGCCCCAAATTTCGGCCTGTAGTCGACGAAGAGTCACAGGATTGTGAAGAATGTAGAAGATCGTAGCTGTCAGCACAGTCGCTTGTGTGTCCGAGCCAGCAACAATGAGGATGCTAGCTTCAGCGATGAGATCTTCTTCCTTCAACCCCCCTTGCGTTGTAGGGTCTTTTGCTTGGAGCAGATTCGCGAATAGATCCTTCATCGCCGGATTCCTTTGCTTTGCTCGCCATCCCGATTGCTCTTTACTTATTGTTTGAAAGTGTTTCTGTGCGTTACATAGTTCCGAGAAGAAGACTCGATGAAGCCCAAGCGTAATGATGTGAGGCATGAAGCCAACCTGCATTGTGTAAATAGGGAGTCATGTCGTAGATTTTAACGGCTTACAAGATTGGCTCCCCAAAGTCCTTGCGAAATTATTGCGGGAATGGTTCTATTGTCATGGCTTTCAAGCAGTCCCCAGTTACGACTGAAGGTAAGATCGCCAATGATGTCCGAGGTGAGGTGTGATAGTATGTTGCCTATATCTCTTGCCTTTGACCAATCTTCGTCAGACCCTTCCTCAAGCATACGGCAGTACTTCCGTAAATTCCTCAGCATCAATTCTTCCATCTCTTTGATACTTGAAGTGTTGAGCGCCTGAGAGTGGAAGCGCTTTCTGTAGCTGTGTTTGGTTCTATCGATGATTGTGGCTATCATGGGGACTTTGAAGAAGTGATCGAATGCTCTGTAGTTCCGAGATTTCTGTGTATTTGCTGATGTGCTATAGATGTCTTGCAATGCAGTGTTTGAGTTGACCGAGATCCGACTGGGACCAATACGGACAAATTTGCCTGTGAATGGTGAGTGAGAGGCGCAGGAGATGTCGCTCGTTACCTGTCACCATGCTTGCAATGCAGCCTATGAAGATCAAGATGTCGGTCTCCGATGTAGCAATGGTAGACTGAGTACCAGTCGGTAATTGAAGCCCAGAAAGGTCCTGGATATTTGGCCAAAGGGTGAAAGTATAGTCTATAGATAAAGATCGACGCTATCTGGATGGAAAAGTCAGACAACAAGCTGGGCTTTCGAGTTTCGTACGTACAGGCAAAATCGCAATGGTTGACAATAAGATCATCGTTGTGAGTCTTCTAGGCTTTGCCAATGATCAGACAATAATATTGAAGAATGGAGTGATCAATATCACGAGGCTGATTCACTCCAAAGAAGGGGTTTGTAGAATATCCAGCTGCGTTTTTGATACAAGACATCAACGACAGAGAGGGGCGAGAATGCTCAAGACACCAGAAATACTCATGAAAAGGTTCACAATACAATCGCACTCCACCACGTGCTTTGCTTTGTACGTTCGCCAGCAACGCGTATGACTTCTCAGCAACCGACTTTAGCCATGAAGCTTTCAAGCAGGCGCATGCAAGTGACTCACAGTCAAGCTGCAGCCAACAGCATGTCCTCAGTGTCTGCCGCAAACGCGCAGCTGGACTCCACTCATCAAGGACGAATTTGATTAAATAGTCCGCGACCAAATACGTGGCTTCTCCACAGTCGTCCTGCGGAGAATTACGTGCATGAGGACCCTGGAATACCAATCGAGTCCTATAGGGCTATTCATTGGCACGAGTCCCTTCGGGGCTACAACCCCGATGCATGCACTGTCTTGCATGCTGACGCTTTGACCGCTTTGCATTAATAGCATATTCTTGCCATTGGCGCTACACTGAAGATCATTATCATAGCTCGCAAAGGCTACCATCATTGGTTGAAGGCTATCCTTGTTCATCCTTTCTAGGGATGGACCCCTCGCAAACGTACTCTCCACCCTCGCAAACGCACTATGCACCTCGGAAAGGGATGATGCATGAGGGTATCAAATATTTGAGGTCGAATGGGATGCGCCGGAGAATATCCTCGTGCATGCGGCCCGAAATGTTATGAATGATCACATGGTTGCATTGGTAACCTCAAGCTTCAGCCTCTACCACTGTTATCGCTGACCATAACTTTATGATAATTGAACGAATTGCGTTGTTTCATTTATTTTGCCAATGTGTGAAATTGTTCAACAGACGAGAATCTCGCTCGACCATTGAAGTCAGCACGGCATCCAACGGTCATTAGGCCCTATCAGATTAAAAGAAAACTCCCCTTCCTTCCTCTTCTGCGCGATTAGTATGACGGCAGGGTCAATGTCAACCCAAGATCCTTCAGGCTACCTGGAGCAGAACACAGGAGGAACTTTAGTCGGTGTTTCGATTGCTTTCATAGTTCTCGATGTTGTCTTTTTCCTCCTCCGGTTCTACTCTCGGAGGATCAACAAAACCCCATGGGGTTGGGACGACATTCTACTATACCCAGCGCTTCTACTCTGTATCGGCGCTTGCATATTGACGCTACGTAAGTGTGAGTTGGCGACGAGAAACTCGGAATCTTGCTTACTTTCTTGATCATTCAGGTAGTGTCCACAACGCTGGAGTCGGACAGCATCTGCCTGCAGTAATCGCCGCTAACCCGATGACCATAGTAACATGGGCAAAAGACATCTTCGCCCTGCTCTTTCTATACTCATATGGTGTAGCCTTTCCGAAGCTCAGTATACTCGCACTCTACTTGAGAATCTTTACCGAGAAGCGTTATCGTGTCATAACCTGGGCACTGGCGGCGATCATCTCTGGTAACGCCGTTGCTGTCTCTCTGACTACAATATTCCAATGTTCACCGATTTCCTACGCGTGGGACAAGTCTATATCACATGGCAAATGCATAGATGTAGAGGTATTCTACATCTACTGTAGCCTGCCAAATGTTATCACAGATGTGATCATGCTCTTGCTGCCAATACCTATGATTTTGAAGCTGCATACGGACTCAAGCCAGAAGCTCGGTCTGTTTATTATGTTCCTGCTTGGTACAATGTAAGTCTTCAAGTTGTCTTTGTAGGATGTCTTCGTTTACCTGTCTGAACTGCAGTGGCCTCATATCCTCCTGTGTTCGTCTCGCCACATTCGCGAAGACCAACGCCTTCAATGACCCGACATGGCGATCTGTGACTCTCATGAGCTGGACAGATATCGAGGCCAGTGTCTACATGATAGCTGCCTGCCTGCCGTCTCTTCGCCCTCTTGTACGTATGACTGGTCAAAAGCTTGCGCTTAGAAGGCGAATGCGCAATCGCACAGCACATTTCTCTCCCATAGAGGGCGCGCAAGCAAGACATGGGACAAGGAGCACTTTCAAGGGCGCGGACGGCTTCCGACGTTTCGATAGAGAGCTCGGTGAGCATTCTCAAGGAGGACGAGGTGACAACGTTTGTTTCGAGATGCCACAGATCACGGTGCGGGACGGCAACACCGTGATCACGGATGCTGTGGGCAAATTCGACAAGCCTACACCAACAGGCATTTAGCTGAAGTTGTTGAACCTTCCAATCCCCTCAAACCAAGTAAATCCGTGGATTGAGCCCAAAGTAATGACTTGAACATACATTGTGAAGCCTTCCAATCAAATTATCTACCATCTTTCAGGCGACGTAGTCAGGGATGGCGCGTTCAATTTACATGATACCAGGCTCCTAGTCCACATGCTCAGAGTGCGCATCAGGTGTCAAACGAAAGTTACTTGTGATCTCATGTGCTTCTGCGACAAGATGACTTGTCATTAGTAATTCCGGCCTGCAGCTGAACTGCAGCATACTTTGCCAGATATTCAGAACTTCATGCGGAGTGACGACAGAGAAGGAGCGAGGGTCCGATTGACATGCCGGGGAAAGACCGTTAGCTTCCTGCTTCCAAGAACCCATCATTGCTTTCCCAGCCTTTCGATTGTAACACTTCATCACCCGACGGATTGAATGATAACAGGTTGCGAGATCATATCATCTACATTCTGTCATTTTCTACGTCGTACAAGCGGCCTGACGAGATTCCTTTGACTACTCAACGGTACAAGAGGCTTGCTCCTCCTGCACAATATGTCGTCTCAACTTTCGTCGTATTCTCAGACCGACAACGTTCTGTTGCCCAACGTCATTGACAGTATCGCTGAAAGGGAGCCATCTCTTGTGTGGATCGAATACCCAGCTCTATCTACAAGCTATGACTCGGGCTTCAAGCAAATCACCTTCAAGCAGCTCGCGAATGCCATAAATGGAATCGCGGGCTGGTTGGAGAGCGCTCTCAGTAAAGGAAAAGATCATGAGACTTTGACATACATTGGTCCCAATGATCCCCTCTACGGCATTCTTGTTGTAGCTGCCGTTAAGGCTGGGTACAAGGTTCGTCCTTTTCCGAAGTTGATCAATCGTGGTGACGAGCAAATCTAGCTGATAAGGAGTCCAGATGCTGCTGCTATCACCAAGGAACACACTAGTGGGTGCCATGAGCCTTTTGAACAGCCTAAGTTGTGGCACTGTGTTGGTCAGAAACCCACCAAACCCTCTAGTACAAGCTATGCTCGCCACCGGGCAGCTGCGCAGCTTCGATGTCCCTGATTTGGAGGGTCTCTTTCACACAGAGTACCCGCATTATCCGTACGATAAAGACTACAATGATGCCCAGCAAGAACCGTTCGTAGCACTGCACACTTCGGGGTCGACAGGTACGTGACAGAGCGATGTTGAGCTGTTCCATGCTAATGAACCGCAGGCTTACCAAAACCTTTGACACTGACCAATCAATGGGTTTCCGCTTACGCCAGCATCATCAAACATCATCCACCGCCTGGGTACGAGAGTGCAAATACGCTGAAAGGTGTCAAAAGGCATTTTTCTGTCTTCCCATTTTTTCACGTAAGTTTCATGGCTGCTACTTTTTCTCCGTCATATGCTCCGTAATCGTTGAACGTATCTGATAATACCTCTCCCAACGGTAACAGGCGGCAGGCATCATGAGACATCTGCTCTACGCAGTCTTGAACAAGGTTACTTATATCCTACCACTGCCGGGTGTTCCCCCAACGGCGACTGGAATCCTCGAGGCTCTCAAGCAAACATCAACGGATGTCATCTTTTTGCCGCCGATCATCCTTGAAGAGTGTCATCGCAGTATCTTCATTCTCGAAGAACTCTGCAAGAAAACCAAATACTTTGCATACGCTGGGGGAAGCCTGCCAAAGCATATCGGAGACGACATTTCGACTCGGACCAATATCCTGGCCATCTATGGTTCCTCCGAGGTGGGCGAAATCCCTCAAATGATACCAGCAGATGGCTTCCCCAGGTGCGATTGGAACTACATGCTTTTCAACAATTGCTTTGGCGCAGAGTTTCGCCCACTGTCTGGAAATATGTATGAAATGGTGTTGAATAAATGCTCGAACACTGTGAAGTATCAGCCGCCCTTTGCAATATTTCCAGAATCCTCGGAATTTCATTCTCGCGATCTCTTCTCTCCTCATCCTACCAAACCGGACCTGTGGAGTCATGAGGGTCGATCAGACGACTTGATCGTGTTTTCAAATGGCTTAAAAGTCAATCCGCTCTCTTTCGAACGCATCGTGACGAGTGATCCGAGAATAAGTTCAGCATTGATGGCGGGCACCCAAAGATCGCAATCGGCTCTCCTTGTTGAGCTAGCCGACAGTTCACATCTAGACATGGTTGGACGGGCGCGTCTCATTGAGGACATTTGGCCCTTGATGCAAAAGGCTAACCAAGAATGCCCAGCTCAAGCTGAAGTATTGAAGACTCATATCCTTATCGCATCCCCAGAGAAGCCATTCGAGCGGGCCGCGAAAGGGACCGTTCAGCGAGCTTCTACTTTGAAATCGTACTCGAAGGAACTCGAGGATCTATACGCAGGTGCCGACCAACCGCCCAATGCCTCACTTCGCCTATCTTTCGAGGGCATGGGCGAAGCGGACTTGACTCAAATCTTATTGAAAGAGATTGGTGAAATCACAGGGTGGAGGGAAACATCTTCGGACTTCACTTTTTTCGAGCGAGGAATGAATTCTTTACAAGCTGTGGCACTGAGCAGAAGACTCCGTCATCTCTTCAGTAGCGACATCGCTCCAACCACGATTTACTCCAACCCCACGGCCAAGCTTCTCGCCCATGCTGTACGTAAGATCATGTCGCAAGAGAAAGCGGCTAGTGATGATCAAGAAAGGCTGGATGAAGAAGCTATCACGCAGACGTTCCAGACGTTTCGGAATCATTTTGACCGCAACTATAGGAACTCTCCTTCCGCGAGAAGCGCAGGACTCGGTGCCCAAGTCCGCTCTTCGGCAGCGGATAATTTGCAAGTTGTTCTTCTCTACGGATCAACTGGGGCTTTGGGCGCCAATATTCTCTCGACTCTCTTATCGTCCGACTCAGTCTCCCATATCTATTGCCTCAATCGGGCGCCTGACTCCGAGACTCTTCAGGTCGCCAGGAATGAAGACTTTGGCCTCAGCACAACATTCCCGAGCACTCTGGTCACCTTCCTCACAATGGATCTCTCCTCTCCTCATACCAGTCTGATCCCTTTGTCACATTTCGCCACCATTGTTAGTACAGTGACTTTGGTGATCCACAGCGCCTGGCCCGTCAACTTCAATCTTCCTGTCTCTTCCTTCTCCGCCTCTCTTGCATCTGTGTCCTCTCTCGCCTCTTTAGCAGCCACTTCTCCTCTTCGCCCGAGTCTCATATACGTTTCCTCTGTTGCTGCTGGACGCAACTACTCGCCCTATCCCATACCTGAAGATGTCCTGACGTCTCCAAGCATGGCCGACCGCAATGGATATGGTCAAAGCAAATACATTGCAGAAGGCATTCTCGACTATGGCGCTCGGCAGTACCAATTACCAGTCACTGTACTTCGGCTTGGCCAAGTTTGCGGCCCTGCACACAATCCCAGAGGCGGATGGACATCAAAAGAATGGGTCCCCAGCTTAGTGATCAGCTCACGTTATTTGGGTGTGTTGCCACGAACATTAGGCACAGCTAAGGAAGGCCTGCGAGAGGATGCGCCCACGGAGATTGATTGGATGCCGATCGACGAGCTGGCGGAAGCGATGGTTGAAGCTTCAATGCGGATCCGTGCGAATGACTTGGAATGCAGTGAGGGTCGGGGAAGTGGGGCTCGTGTACTCAATGTGCGCAATCCGAACCAAACGTCATGGACTACGCTCCTTCCCTCTTTGAAGGCTGCTTTGGAGGAAAATGGAAAGACTGTAAGGATTGTGGAGTATGACGTATGGTTGAACGCGTTGAAGGCGAGCGAAGCAGCGTCCCTCAAGTCGGATTCGAGTGGACTGGTGGTTGCGGCGAAAGAAAGCCCGGCGATTAATCTCATGGGGTTTTTTGAGAGTCTGAAGGAGGATGCTCAGGGAACGTCGATGAGGATTGACAAGGCGTTGGCTATCAGCCCGGAATTGGGTACGATGAGTAATGTGAACAGTGAGATGCTGAGTCGATGGGTCAAGAAGTGGTTCTTGGAGAAGGCGTGACGAAACGCTCGCAGAACGATCTGGGTGCCCATGAAGCTGTGAAAAGCTGCTAGCAGTATGTTTTCCAAAGAGAAAAGAAGAGAGAGCTCATGGGGGTCTACCGACCCCATTACAGCTGCTGCATTGTGAAGTTTGTCACTATCGGTCAAAGTCAAGGAGGGTCTCCTTTGACAGAGGGAACGAGCGAGGATGATGTGAGTGATGTTGCAAAAGAAATCGAATAGAAATCAGGTCCCGCATTAACACAATCGTAATCGGCTAAGATTCAGCAACATCAACGTATTCCAATTAGTCCGAGCATTGCATCCTACACAATATCGGCCGTGCCTCTTTGTGCCTTTCGAGGTTGCTTCCGGCGGTACGCAAAACAGGAGTAACGCTGTCGTAAGCCCGAAGAGTGTTGAGCCGGCTAATTTAGGGCCATCCCAGCCGCTTCGTTTCACAGACGCAATGCAGAGGCCGGAGAAGCTCAGGCTACGGAATTTCCCACGTATCGTGCAGCAATCTGCTGATCAGCCTCGGATCGGGAGGTCTCAAGATGAATATCATATGCACGGAATATTTGGGGCCAAAACGGCGAAGAGCACTAACGATAACGTGCAGGATTTTCCCTCGTTCGGGCCAAGGTGGTGGCACCGTTTGTCTAGTCGGCTGCACTACCCCGGCTTGAGGGCCAAAAACAGTCGACCTAGATTAGCGTGATGTAATTTTTGCTTACGTACTGAAACCTTTCAATGTCAATACAGACCCAAATCTTGTTCTGCTGATGGTTCGTACGACGGACGACAGATGACTCTCGAACGCCGCTGGCAGTCTCCTGAGAGCTTGAAGGAATCTCCGTTTCTTTGGTGGTAACAGAATCATGGAGGCTGTGACTACAGCAATGTCTTCGGACGTGTTCACAGGGGATCTAGTGCCACATCTGGTAGATCAACGGGCGCAGCTCACGCCTGAAGCCACCTTTGCAGAGTATCCAATATCCTCATCTTCTTACAGCGAAGGGTTTCGCAAAGTTTCCTACCGAAATTTCGCCAACGCCGTCAACGGTGCAGCTCAGTGGTTGACCCAGACCCTCGGTCCTGGCAAAGACCTTGACACTCTTGCATACATGGGCCCTAACGATATCAGATACCCTGCTCTTATATTGGGAGCCGTAAAGGCTGGATATAAGGTTGTTCTGCACTTCTTCATCTTACCTTAGGGTCGTCCGGCTGATAGGGCAGCTTTTTCTTACGTCGCCTCGCAATAGCATCGCAGCTCAAGTGAAGCTGTTCAGCACCTTGCAGTGCCATGTCTTGCTTTCATCCAGTCCTCGACTGCCAGCTGTGAAAGCTTTGAATGGCGAAAAAGCATTCCGCATCGTCGAAGTTCCTGCCGTCTCATTTTACTTAGATATCAACCATGAGCATTTTCCCTTCGACAAGTCATGGCCTGAAGCTCACTGTGAGCCGTTGTTTGTCATCCATACATCCGGTTCGACTGGTATACCTAAACCCTTGACATATACTCATGCGACTGCGGCCACCAACACCACCATGATGTCCTTAAGCCCCCCACAAGGGTACGAGAGCCAAGACAGGCTCTACCAAGGCAAGAGAGTTTTCGTCACATTTCCCCCTTTCCACGTAAGTCTCAGTACGACGCTCCTTTCTCTAGGCTGACCTGTGCAAGGGAGCTTACCTCGTCCTCTTTCTCTTTAATGCTATTCCCTTTGGAACAGTGATGATAGCCCCAATATCAGGCGGTCTTCTGTCAGGCACAGGTCTTGTAGAGGCGCTTCAAAAGACAACGATCGACGCTGTACTTGCTGTCCCATCCATCGTAAGAGATCTAGCTCAAGAGACGGAGCTGTTGGATCAGTGCTCCAAAAACCTGTCAACAATAATGTACTGTGGTGGTGATCTTCCGCAAGCAATTGGAGATGTTGTTGCGTCAAAAATCAGACTACTCAATCAATTTGGGGCATCCGAGCTTGGACTGACCCCGAATATCCTGTCATTGAAGAACAGGGACCACACCGATTGGAGATATGCACAATTTCATCCAGACCTCGGCTTGGAATTACGTCCACATGAGGATGGTGTCTATGAGCTGTATGCGGTTCGTGATCCACAGAAGAACACCATACAACCCACTTTCACCATATTCCCTGAAGCTCAGCAGTACGCAAGCCGCGACTTATTTGTTCGTCATCCGTCGAAGGAGAAAGCAGATCTATGGAGCTGGCATGCAAGGGCTGATGATATCATCGTCTTCCTGAACGGAGAGAAGACAAATCCCATATCAGCGGAGCAGTACATCACCTCGCATAATAACGATATCGCGGCGGTGTTGGTGCTTGGTGCGCAACGGTTTCAGGCGGCCTTATTGGTTGAACCTACCACGGACCGTGGTGTCGTGAGTCCCGCGGCGCGAGCTGTATTCATTGAGAGAATCTGGCCTACAGTTGAAGCTGCTAATAGAGATGCTCCTACCCATGCACGCCTAATGAAAACACACGTCCTCTTCACGCAGCCAAACAAGCCGATGCTTCGAGCAGGAAAAGGAACAGTCCAACGATCTGGAACCTTGAACATGTATGAAAGCGAGATCAATGCTCTATACAGGGATGCAGATAGCCTGTCCATTCAAGCAGATGACAAGTCAAGGGATTCGAGGGGTAGGCTTGACGAAAAGGCAATACCAGAACTTGTCAGGCAAAGTGTCCTCTCGACAACAGGATGGACCAGTCTCGACGAATCAACCGACTTTTTTGCACTCGGCATGGACTCATTACAGGCCTTGGCCGTGGTGCGCAAATTGAGACAAGGGCTGTACATGCCCGAATTTGCTCTGAGTCATGTGTATACCAATCCCTCAGTCTTGGCCCTCGCGGCTGCAGTCGTGCAACTCCTGACGCATCGACACATTTCGCGTCATAATCACGACCAGGCCCGGACGAAGGAGCGGAAAGATATGATCGAGCACTACAAGAAAGCAATAGACGATCAAACTCGACCACCTGCAAAAGCAAAATTCAGGAGCGAAGACACGATTGTCACACTTACTGGCTCCACGGGAACCTTAGGCTCACACATCCTGGATGCCCTGCTACGCCATAAAGATGTTGGACATATCTACTGCTTGAATCGAGCGGAGAATGGCTTCGCAGTGCAGGCTCAAAGGAACGAGAAGAACGGCCTCCAGGATTCTCTGAACGAAAGTCGAGTATCATTTCTGAAATCTGATCTTAGCCAATCCCATTTGGGCCTGACGAAAGATCAATACCAAGAAGTGATTTCCAAGACCACATTGTTCATTCACAATGCTTGGTCGGTCAATTTCAATCTTTCTCTTTCATCCTTTACTGCACAACTTGATGGACTAGTCAAACTACTTACTACATTAAACGATTCCACAAACCTCAAGCGCTTCTTCTACATTTCCTCTATAAGTTCGTTGATGTCTTCGTCTTTGAAAGGCAAGAAAATTCCCGAAAAACCTTTCAGGGCGGACGAAACACCTGGGCCAAACGGGTACGCTGATAGCAAGTACGTCGCCGAGCAGGTCATCGAACATGCGGCGCAAAAGATGTCGCCTGGCCCCTCGTTTGCCTTTGCGCGAGTGGGCCAAATAGCTGGAGCTGCCAATCACGCTGGCATGTGGAACAAGGCAGAATGGTTTCCGAGCATGGTACTCAGCTCTTTGCGAATAGGCGCCCTGCCAGAATCACTTGGACCCACTTTCGATTGCATCGACTGGGTCCCAGTCGACATGCTAGCTGATGTTATCGTAGAACTGGCAAACAACATAAAGCCCTCCAGGGAGCCTGGAGAAAGGATTCAGGATTCGCATGCTGGGGTTTTTCACCCTTTGAACCCGCGGAAGACCAGCTGGTCAACGCTCAAAGCTGTTGTCCTAGAAGAGCTAGAAGATCGGACGCGTACACGCATAGAGGTCATCCCATTACCAAAGTGGATCGCCAAAGTACGCCAGGCGATTGAGAGCATGGTTGACGACGAGAGTGAGACCAATGACGTGAGCCTTGAGCGTGCACTGCGGACATTACCTGCAGCCAAACTCCTCGACTTCTACGAAGAGCTTGCTGCCAATGATAATGCCCCACCAATCCAGCTGGGAACGTCAGAAACTCTAAAAGCGAGCGGAACGATGCAAAGAATGGAGGCGGTCAAGGACGACTGGATGAGGAAATGGATCCGTGAGTGGTTTGGGTCCGTTAACGGCTCTGCCACGTGACACTTAGCTCCTGAGCTATCCGGAAAGTACCAGGTGGTTTCATGTTAGTATGCCCCGTATTGCTGTATGAATTCTCAAGGCCTGCGTTTATGAGCCCAATTATGAGGGAGGATTAGCTCGTCTGCAATGCATTCATCTACGTAATAATTGAGATCTCCTCTCTTGCGTTGCCCATGAACCGATCTTGTAACCTCCAGCGAAGTCATCTTCTGCCGTCATGGTCTCCATTCCCGTACCCAAGGCATCGTGAGAGGCGTCTCCATCACGAGAAATGCGGCAGTCATATCCACGCGCCA
This sequence comes from Ramalina intermedia, assembly GCA_003073195.1. Taxonomy (NCBI): domain Eukaryota; kingdom Fungi; phylum Ascomycota; class Lecanoromycetes; order Lecanorales; family Ramalinaceae; genus Ramalina; species Ramalina intermedia. The sequence continues at coordinate 28,356 of PEKF01000057.1, read as the reverse complement.
GCTGAGTATCAGACTCCCTATAATCCTATCATGAAATGGTTACTAATGTGACAAGCAGGCTGTACAAGTGAGACTGCACTCATTGGCTGCACTACACCATAGCACGTCTGAGTGACTGCTGCAAGCCAATTGATTTTGAGTCTGCAGGCTGACTAAGGCTTCGCAGCGCTTGTGGATTGGAGGATGCGCGATCTAACCGCAGCACCAAAAATGCCGTTTTCACTCTTACAAATCCGAATGCTATTCCTTCCCATCGGCTTATGATTACATTATGAGTCCTTTCACAAACTTGTCCCCGACAGGCACACCGCGGACGGTTGCGAACAGTCCCAGGACACCATTACTCATCCGGACTTCTCGTTCGTCCAGCGTTGGCCCTGATATAAGGTTTGATTGTGATTTTAAGGTCTCACTACCATCCATTCCTTCCCGACCCGTTTGACCACGTGGTGAAGTGTGACGCATGGGGTCCATGTGATTATATCAAATGCATCAGGGTGGGCTCTCCTGATCCTGACCAATGAAAAAAATGTGGCTTGTCTGACATGCTCGGTTTCTTGCAGATTGTTGTGTGTCGAGCCCAATCCGGGCGGAGATGCGAGGATTAAGACAGCGATTTGAGACAGATTTTAAATCGCGATTTCAATTGGCGATGACCCCGAGGTACGTCGATGACAGCGAGTGTATCATTTAAATCTTTCAGCATCTGCAAGGAAGTATCATCAGCATGGCACAAGAGGAGCTTGAGACTTATTAGGATTTGGGAAATATGCATTACTGCCACAGGCATTGGCTGATTTGCGTAATGAATACATGGATATTGTACAGGAGAGACCGACCACTACTCAATGGATATGCAGAGACTGGTCCAGCCATCTTTGCAAAATCAATCTCTTGGTGCTTGTGACAGGCAGCGAGGAACGATCCCGATTTTATAACATACGAGCATTGTCACTTGGCCTCTTGTACATCACACCTCAGCGATACTATACAATCGGTTCTAACCACTCGCAGCCATCACATGGCCGATAACGGAGATCAGAGTCGCTCTCAGCCATTGGATCTCCCGAAGGTTGTTCATTGAAATCATCTAAGAATGACTAACCATTTATCGGCGTGTTGTACATCGGAAATAACCTCATCCGTGAGATGACGCAGGGCCAGTATCTTTGGCCCTGTGATACGCGCTTCGGAGGACGAAGTTCACTCAAACCTTTCTTGGCTCTTGTTGAATCGAAATGTCTGTGGTCCGAGTGATTCGACGGTCCAAGCTGTCGTCATTCACAAGCAGGTAGAATCCGTCGGTCTTGCTCTCTGCCCTTGGCTTCATTGGAATATCGGTTGCTTGCTGACTTGTGATTCTGGGCTTCCCTGAATTGGCATTTGATGTGCTTGAGTGGCCTGCAAGCTTCTCAATGATTTCTCCACCACGTGCACGTTCTAGAAGGGGTCGATATGTCATCAGGCATGCTGATATGAGGTACACCCCTGTCTCCACTTGTGTCCAGATGATAAGATCAACTGCGGACCAGGTGCCATCCACGAAGGAGTTCTTCTCAAAGAATGTTGTGAAGCGAATGATTGACGTGACGAGACCACTAGTCGTAACTTCAGTAGGGGTTCGGACTTTCGCTCGAGACATTACTCACAAGCCGCCGACCATGAAAGTTACGGTCAAGCCAATTCTTAGTCTTGTGGAGGTGTGCAGATTCCACACGGTCCTCACGGGTATGACAAGGATGACAATGTCGGTCAAGATGTTTGGAATACTGCCATATCTGAAAAAGGCCTCCTTGTCAATACAGTGCGCTCCAGGTAATTGTGGATTCCAATTTGCTGCAAACGGCCTGCACGAAGAAAGACCAGTCGTGACGGTCGCCACTGTCAACGCGATAAGGATAGCAATGGTCAATCGGACGGTTTGGCGCATGTGCTTATTGGGAAACAGGCGATAGTATAAGGCAAGGATGGCAACTTTGGGAAGGTTGACACTACCGAAGTAGAGGATCGATATGGCAACCAAGTATTTCCCCCAAAGGGAGACTATGGCGGGGTGCGTCTCTTCCAGATAGGCCACGTGGTAGCCAACGCCCGCATGATATACGGAACCTGGTGAAATGTCAGTTCATCGAATCCAGGGGGAGTAAGGCAATGATGAGCACCCACCAATCGACAAGCCCGCCATGCACATCTGCAATGACAGCGAAGTCATGACTATGACATCATCGATCCCCCAGGTTCCTTTGGCAACATGACGCGCAAGGTATCTCAGACCTACAGCTATGATCTGAGTGGGAATGAATACCGCGGTGAACTTGAGAAGTTTGGTCCCGTTGTACTCGGGAGAAAGCAAGGCGGTGTCGGACATGATGTCTGTTGAACAAGCTTCTCGTCGGAGAGCTTGAAGATGAGGTTTGTATCAATGGACTCCCAGCTTTCGATGTCCAGTGGGTCACCCTACACACAGGGGACGCGTGCTCTTTAAAGTCAATCGGCTAGTCAATCTCTCGACGAAAGCAGATCGTCTGCAGTCAGGAAGAGACGACTTCATACCTCGTGCTAAACTGCGCTCTAGCATGCAGGATACCACAATCAAATACCCTTCTGCATAGCCGTAATGCAGCGTGTCAAACCTACATCCCCTGACCAGGAATCATCTGGGCAGTAGTAGCAAAACACATGGTCGGAAGAGTATCCTGAGGCCCGACGTTCGAAACAGTCCTGCCCCGAAGACGCAAGAATAGACACACAATAAGGAGAATGGTTCAAAAGCTTCACGAATGTTGCACGAGCCCAGGGGCACATTATTTGTTACATTCGCACGCGGAAGGTAGTCTGTACCATTGCCTGCATGCTGCGGGCTAATCATCTTTGAACAAAGGAAAGGAGGGCACATATGCAGATTGAGCACTGGCCGGCCTGAAGATCAGGGGCTTATCAGGAGAAATTCGGGAGGAAAGTCAGGGGAGCAATGTGTTACGGCTGTATAACAGGTGCATACCTTCCAGATCGGGAACGGCCGTACTGCTCGATCCTCATCAATTTGTGCGCATGTAATGCATCTTCCAGGTGGCTGTATGGTCAAAGCGAGCATACCAAAGGGGAATCCCAAACGGGCATACGAAGATGCAGCTCATGTTCGGCTGCAATCTCACGACGTTGGACTCGCATGAGCTCGCTAAAATTTGGAATAGAGTTTGAGTACGAAAAGTGTCTTTAGAGTTGAGACTCGGGGGTGGGTTTAGGGGCCGGACAAAAGCGGGGTTTTAGTGCCCTGATATGTAAAATTCTAGCGTACGTTTGTTATTCATATGTTACGCCGTAATGTACATCGATCAATGACCATCAATCTCAACTGGAAATGGATCTGCATCAAGCAGCAATCTGCCCGGTTACGGGAAAATAGATCATGCTGTTGACCATGCCTTCTTTGGCCACACGAGCGCCGATCTGGTGGGGAATCTTTCGGGCTTTTCTCGAGCCAACGATTCATGCATCATGGCGTCACTATCAGCCCCCATGCATTCCATGTGCTCAACGTGGATGCTGGCCTGTGAAGAGACTGCATCCCCAAGAAGACCCTTGGCCTCAGGCCAGAACATCTGTGAAGTGGAGTATGCCAGGCTCTAGCAGATGCCAAAATGGTACCGGCACGACGAGTTTGAGGACATCCCTTCATTTGTCCCCGGTCAATCCCTAGTGTGTGTGCTGTTTATGAGATGTTGATATAAGGCATCAATCATGGTGTCCAAAAATTCAGCTCCTATCGCTATAATTGGGATCGGATGCCGCTTTCCCGGGAATGCGACTGACCCTGAAAAGCTCTGGGATTTGCTTGTGGAAGGGCGCAACTGTTGGACGCCGGTTCCACCGGACCGCTTCCATGAGTCTGCCTTCCTTTGTTCCAACCCAGAGGCCTCCGGGACCCACAACCATCGAGGCGGACATTTCCTTAACGAGGATGTGGCGGCCTTTGATGCGGATTTCTTTCGAATATCGGCCAACGAGGCGCAAGCGATGGATCCGCAACAAAGGCTCCTACTCGAAGTTACGTATGAGGCTCTCGAGAGCGGCGGAATCACTCTGGATGATGTTCATGGTTCCAACACTGCAGTGTATGCTGCTTCGTTTTCTCGCGACTACGACCGGATGCTATCCAGAGCACCGGAAGATATTCCTAGATACCATACGACAGGAACAGGTGAAGCGATTCTTGCAAACCGAATCTCGTATACCTTCGACCTCAAAGGTCCTTCCATGACTCTAGACACAGGCTGCTCCGGAAGCATGGTAGCAGTCCACCAGGCTTGCCAAGCCCTACGCACTGGGGAAGCTGACATGGCGGTTGCTGGAGGGGTCAACCTCATATTGGGTCCGGACCAAATGATTAGCATGGCGAATATGCAGTTGGTAAACCCTGGGGCTTGACTTTGGAGTTCTGGCTGAGACGGGCATGTAGCATGCTGAACAGTGACGGAAGATCTTATCCGTTCGACAGCCGAGGCTCTGGTTATGGCCGTGGAGAGGGCATTGCTGCTTTTATCCTGAAACGGTGGGATGATGCTATCACTAGTGGTGATCCTGTAAGAGCGGTCATTCGCAACACTGGTGTCAATCAAGATGGAAAGACCTCCGGTATCACGCAACCAAATCAGGACTCTCAATCTCGTCTTCATCGGTCAATTTACAGAGATGTGAGCATAGATTGGAGCTCCATTGGGTATGTGGAAGCGCACGGGACTGGCACAGCTGCTGGTGATCTTGCCGAAATCGCCGCCATTGCGGATGTATTATGCGAAAGACGTGAATCGCCTCTCTTCATTGGGTCCATCAAGTCCAACATTGGGCATTTAGAGAGCTCAAGCGGGCTGGCGGGTCTTTTGAAAGCGGTCCTGATCTTGGAGAAGGGCTTGATTCCCCCCAACGCAGACTTTGGAGTGCCGAAGCCAGAACTGAAGCTGAGTGAACGTAATATAAAGGTCTAGGTTCCCATCTCATACGACAATGACATTGCAACTCACACAGAGTAGATTCCCACTAAAATTGAAGAACCTTCACAGTGTCCTATCCGCCGAGTCGCAGTCAACAGCTTCGGTTATGGAGGCACCAATGCTCACGTCCTTGTTGAGCAAGCGAGGAATTTCAAGAATCGCGGAGATCAGATGAAAACCACAGCCCAAGAGACTGACGCTGAGACTCGCAAAGCAATATCGTTCCAAGATGCTCGCCCACGGTTGTTTGTTCTTTCGGCCAGGAGCAAGAAGTCACTTCTTGCCCAAGTCCAGAGCCTCTTTCAGTGGCTTTCGAGGAAAAGCGAGGTCGATCTAGAGGACTTATCATACAACCTCTCTGCTCGCCGGACTATGCTAGATTGGCGCTCCTCCCTTGTCGCAAAGGACCAGGAGGAATTGATCGAATCTTTACGCAGGGTAAATGTATCTAAAGGCCTAGAGAAGCCATCGCAACATTTCCAAGTATGCTTCACATTCACTGGTCAAGGCGCTCAATGGTACGCCATGGGTCGAGAGCTTATCCTTGCCTGCCCTCTTTTTCGAAATTCCCTTTTGCGATCTGGCTCAATTTTGAGAGATCTCGGAGCCTCGTGGAGTCTCATCAATGAGTTGTTACGTGACGAGTCTGAGTCTCGAATCGACCAAGGTTGGATTGCACAGCCAGCTTGTACTGCAGTGCAGATTGCCCTCGTCGATCTTCTCCGCGATATTGGGATGAATCCGCATACAGTCTTGGGTCATTCGAGTGGGGAGATCGCAGCTGCTTACACAGCTGGGTTCTTATCACAGTCATCTGCTCTCAAGGCGGCTTATCACCGTGGTGTTGTCTCGGCAAGTCGCCGTAACTCAGGTGCTTCGAACGGGGCAATGCTCGCTGTCGGACTTTCAGAGACCGACACACTCTGGTACTTAACCCAAGTTGATCAGGACGATCTTTGTATCGCTTGTGTCAATAGCCCCTCTAGCACTACTGTCTCGGGTGATAAAGGCTCGGTTCTGAAGCTGCAAGCCTTACTCCAGAATTCATCTATTTTCAATAGAATGCTCCAAGTTGACACAGCTTATCATTCTCACCATATGGAAGCAGCTGCTTCTCAATATCTACATGACCTGAATGGTTTAGAGGTGCAGGACTCGGTGGGAGCAATCAATTTCCTGTCAACTGTCAGCGGATCGTTGAAGAAATCGGAGTTTGGACCGCAATACTGGGTGCAGAATCTCGTCTCCAAAGTACGCTTTGCAGATGCGATATCAACATATTACGATCTTTCTGGGCACGAAAAGCCCCTCAACGGAGTCACCAAGCATATAATGATTGAGATTGGACCTCATCCCGCACTAGCAGGGCCGACACACCAGACGATCAGAGCGAAAGCTGAGAAAATTAACTACACTTACTTTCCAAGCCTGGTGCGGCAGACGTCTGCATTGCGCACCTTCTTGAGCCTGGCTGGGGACCTCTTTTCCCTTGCGCTGCCTGTGCACGTTGGATTCGCTAATTCCCTCACCTCAAGCCGATCGAATCATACCGTCCTTCACGATCTTCCTCCATATCCTTGGGACCACACGCGCCGCTACTGGCAAGAATCGCAGCAAAGCAAGGACTACCGTTTTCGACAGCACGCACCTCACGATCTACTAGGTGTTAGGATAGCAGGTAGTACTTCGTTGGAGCCGCGTTGGAGGCATCTTGTTGGAGTGGAGACGTTGCCTTGGCTACAAGAACATGTGGTCGACGAAGTTGTCATTTTCCCAGGGTCTGGATATCTATGCATGGCGATTGAAGCAGTCCGTCAACTCGTCATTGATTCAGACGAAAACACGCCTCTTGATGTGGAGCTCAAAAAGGTCGCGTTTATAAAAGCTCTTGTGATCCCATCAGCGCCAGAGAAGGTTGAACTTCAAATTTGCTTGAGAGGGTCTTCACAAGAAATAAACAGCATCACAAACAAAACGTGGGAGTTCACGATCAGCGCGCTGTCAAGTGATGGCGTTTGGTATGAGCATTGTAATGGCCGAGTGGCGGCAACGCGTCCGGAGGTACAAACCAATGGCGTTTCTGCTCATTCAGCAGTGAAGAACTTTCTTGAACAGGAAACAATCATGAAGTCCACGGGCGTTCAATCCTGGAAAGAGCTTGATCATTATGGACTTTATCAGAACCTCAGGTCTAATGGCAATCGATACGGATTGCATTTCGCTGCCATTAAAAGAATCCATCTGGAATCAAACGCGCGACTGCTGACAGAGGTGGAGATCCCTGACGTGGCTGCATCTATGCCAACTCAATTTCAAAGACCGCATGTCATTCACCCCACAGCTTTGGATGCTATCATGCATACTGCTCTGCCTCTGTATACGGCGCAGAAGGGTCCCGCCTCTGTCATGCCAATAGAAATAGAGACATTGCATATCTTGTCTCATCTTGCCAATACCCCCCATGAGAGGTTTCATGTCCAAACTGATTTGAGGTCTGTTGGGCCCGCGACTGCTGAGGCAGACGTGTACGTCTATGACTCAATACACACAATCAAGTCAGTGATGAATATATTTGGCTTGAAACTTCGAGGGTTCGAAAAACCTGCAGAAATTGCAACTGTCGCGGAGCATGGAAAGACCAACTTTCGTATGGAATGGGGGGTGGATGTTGACTTCATCTCGCCTACTGATTTCTCGGTATCTGATTCGGGGACCATAAAAGGAGTGGCAGCCAAAACCACAATCCTGAACCAAGCCGCATCAATTTTCATCCATCGTGGCCTTGGTGAGCTCAAGCTAAAAAACGTGAAAGCATCCCTACCACATATGGCAAGGCTTATTGAGTGGCTCGGAAAGAGCCAAATAGGTCCAACTTGCCAATCTTCACAAGACAAAGCGAGCAGGCGAAGTGACGATATCGTCCTTGAGCAGGCCCGACGTCAAGGGATGGAGGGTAGCATTGTTTCTCGTGTGGGACAGAATTTAGCGGATATCTTGGCTGAACGAATCAACCCAATCGAGTTGATGCTCCAGGACGGGCTCTTGGACAAATTCTACGCCAACTCCCCCTTCATTCGGTACTTTGCTCAGATGGCCCAGATTATTCGTCACATTTGCTTCAAATTCCCGCGCGTAAGGATCTTGGAGATAGGCGCTGGCGTGGGTGGCGCGACACTGCCCTTTCTCAAAGCGCTCAGGTCCGAAGAGATTGCTCGACTGGGTCACTACGACATTACTGACGGTTCTGCTGAATACTTGAAGGAAGCCAAGAGACTTCTTGATCCATGGAGACATCTCCTCTCTTTTAAGGAATTGAATATTCACCGGGATCCCATCCAGCAAGGGTTCGAGTCGGAAGCCTATGATATAGTCGTCGCTGCAAACGCCAGCCAGGATATTCTCAATACCAAGGACGGCCTTGCGAATATTCGCCAGCTACTGAAGCCTCATGGGAAGCTCATGATACTGGAAACCAATCAAGCGAAGCTGTTTATGGGTCTCATCTCTGGAATGTTTCCAGGATGGTGGCAAGGTCAATAAAACGTTATCGAGATCATTACTTCTATGGCTGACTTCCTCGATGTAGGCTTCGACGAGCATCGCCCCGGGACCTCCATAAGGACGAGGCAAGAGTGGCAAGGCCTCTTGTCGGAGAAAGGTTTCAGTGGCATAGATCTTGCAATCGACGATCTCGAAGAGTCAGCGCAAAACTATACCTTGATCATCTCCACAGCCACTGTTGAGTCATCCCAGCGTCCGCGTCCATCGATCAGCATTTTAGGTGATCGCGATAAATGTCTAGACGACAGCGATGTCATCAGCACCATCCAGTGTGACCTTCGGTCGCGGGGCTTCATGGTCAAATACCTCCCGTGGGATTTTGACATCCCGATCGATGATTATATCGTGGTGATTGACGACAAAGAGCATCTACTTTTGACTAAAGCAACGCAAGCACGGTTTGACCAGGTGGTCAACCTGTTGGCTCATGGCCGACGCCTACTCTGGATCAGTGCGACAAACAGTACCGATGGTGTCCGAAATCCTGCGACAGGCCTGGTGACGGGACTTGCTCGCACTGCGCACGCTGAGAATCCGGCATTGAGGATGGTGACACTGGATATACAGGAACCCTATTTTGAGAACAAATCAGAGCTGTTATCGGTCATTTCGAGACTTATAATAGATTATGGTTTCGAGACTACAGACCATGATGAATCCAGGGAGCGAGAGTACATCTACAAGCATCAGAGACTCATGATACCTCGACTTCTGCCCCATGAATTGATGGAGCAGGACAACGGCCAGAGGCGTGGCGGACTTACAGCTGAGAGGCAAATCTATGGACAACAAGAGCATCCACTCAAACCCGCTGGAGAGCAGACGACCATCATGTCGAATGGGATCTACTCCCCTCATAGTCCTTCTCTGGAAGATACCGTCAACGACAGTGAGGTGGAAATCGACGTCAAAACCCATGGCGTCAACGCTGACATTGTTGCCTTGGCTTCCGGCCATGTCGCAGGCAGCACACCGATCATGGGTGAATGCGCTGGCGTCGTTGCCGCTCTTGGATCAGGCGTCTCGGGTCTTGATATTGGTGACAGAGTCTGTGCTGTCGGAGGTGAACCGTTCGCAACCAGGATTCGCGTCCCAGTACGCAATGCTGCGCGGCTGCCGGACTCTATACCTTTCAGTGTTGGGGCGTCGATGCCGCTGGCTTTCATGACCGCTCACAATTGTCTTTCGAACCTATTGCGGCCAGGAAAATCGCAGTCGATCTTGTTGCGCGCAGCTGTCGGAGCAGTAGGGCGAGCTACGATCCTCGTTGCTCATCACCTAGGCTTTCACGTCTTAGTCATCGTGAGTAGCAAGTCAGAGCGGGAGTCATTGATAACAGACTTCGGTATACTTTCAAAATATGTAATGTTCGATGACCCTAGTACTCTCAAGGAGGAAGTTCTCAAGCAAGCAGGGCCTAATGGAGTTGATGCCTTGCTATGCTTTGACGCGCAAGCACTGACTGAAGAACAATTGGCATGTCTTGCACCGCTTGGAAGCGTTTTGCAAGTGGTGGGTCCGAAGAGCCAGGGCGGTGAACAAATCAGAACGATTCCACGGGCCAACAATCTGACGTTGAGATTCGTGGATCTGAAGAGTTTGATCCAGCATCAGTATCTGGATGCCTCCACACTGCTAGCCGACATATTCCGGTCCTATGAGAAGGTTTTGATCCAGCTCGCACCCTCGATTGATTGCAGACCAATAGGGCAGATTGCAGATGTCCTCAAACTGCCTGAAAACGCTCGTGATGCCGGCAACATAGTCCTGGAAACCGGTGTCGACTCTCTGGTGGATGCTTCGATGGACGAGCCTCCTATGGCAGCGCTTGAAAACGACGCCACTTATGTTCTTGCTGGTGGTCTCGGGGATCTGGGGCAACGAGTCTCACGAATGATGGTCAGTCGCGGCGCAAGACACATATGTGCCTTATCACGAAGGTCTATGACCAACGACAAGCATCAGAAGATCGAGCATGAATTACAGATGATATCTCCCAAAGCAAGATTCTATTGCAAAGTGTGTGACATCGCCAGCGCAGCTGAAGTAGAGCAATGCATTGCCGAGATCACGTCGAGCAATATGCCCGTTGTCAGAGGAGTCGTACAGGCGGCCGTGGTCATGCACGTAAGTCCTTGCCGAGATTCGTTGCTTCGCATCCTGCTGCTAACGTCTTCTCATCAGGACCGTACACTATCGAAGATGCGCCTCGACGATTTCACGACCCCATTGGATGCCAAATTCCACGGTACACACAATTTATTCCACGGGTTTCGAGACTATGCTCTCCAATTCTTCATCATCCTTTCCTCCGTCTCTGGCGTCTTCGGGATGAGTGGCCAGGCAAGCTACGCCGCCGGGAACGTGTACCAAGACTTCCTTGCCAACAGCAGACTCCATGCATCATTCCCTTGCATCTCCCTCAACATCGGACTCGTCGCCGACACCGACGCCAACACTCCCACTACCCGCGAGAATTTCGCGCGCCACGGGTTGATCCCCATCCAATGGAGCGAAGTTGTCGTTGCCCTGGACTACGCGATGGGCGCTTCTCCAAGTGCGCGAGATACTTGCAAGCAGCTGGTGGTGGGCATTGACCAACCCGCGCTCTCACGGGCCAAGATCGTCAATGCCACGTCCCAGAGTCCCATGTTCTGCCATACCCGGCCTCAGGCCGAGAAGAGCAGCAATAACGATCCTACTACCACCAAGCAGACCTTGCGTGACGCTCTTGCGGACGGCGCAGATTCAGGGAAGTTACATTCCATCATCGTGACCGCGATCGCTCGAAAACTCCAGGGCCTCACATCGTCATCCGATGGCTTTGACGATGAGCGGATGGATTTCTCGATGACGGTGCTGGGGCTGGACTCTCTCGTCATCACGGAGCTGAAGAACTGGATCTCGCTCGAATTTGGGGCGGCGGTGCATGTGTCTGAGATCTTCGAGCGGGATAGCACTGCTGCGCTGGCGGCGTTGGTGATGGCGCGCTCGGTTCTGGTCCAAGAAGCGAAGAAGGAGTGAGTATATGAATCGTGTTGAGGGTGCAGGGAGATGGTTATTAGGGCGAAGCGGCGTGTTGTACATGAGGGAGTTTTGAGACAGCTGCTGTACAAGCTTTCGAGAGAGGGTTGTGGGCGGAGTTGAGTACTGTTGTGAGGTTTCCGCTTCCCACTTGAACAAGATACCGACATCGTCCCCCAATTTGTTCAAAGGGTCTTTCGTTCCGAGGTCAAGACCAGCATCGAGGCCGCGTGCTGTTCAAGGTGATCGCCATTTGCAGCCAGGGACTCAGGGACATTTATTCTCAGGATCGAGAGACTTCTAGCGGAAGCATCGAGGCTGCTTCCTGCTTCTACTCTTTGGTCAGAGCCTTTGGATCCCAGCCCGAGACCAGTGCGTAATCCCGGAGCCATTGCTCTGCAATCTTTACCCGTTGGGCTGTTTCCGAACTGGTCTGAGGTACCGGTGCACTCTCGGTCGTCACCCCCGCGACTGGCTGCGGTGTACTTGAAGGCGAGCTCTTCGCTCCTCGCCGTTATCCCTGTTCCCATTGCTTGTACCTTTCCTCTTGCATTTTGGCCTTTTCATATATCCTCTCGTCCTTGGCTTCGCTATTGCCCTGGTAGAGCCGGTTATAGGCGCTCCTCGTCTCGAAGCTGACGCACGTTCCTACTGCCTGCCGAACCGTCTCATCCCACCTTATCTTGACAAGGATGGGACAGAATCTATTTCCCTCCCCTTTTTCAACAAAGTCCACTTTGTCAAGAATGTTCTCGTTGGCTTTGGTCTGGGGCAAAACCACCCCAAGGATACCTCTCACGTTGGCAATGTTGTATTTCTTCATTTCACTGATCCGGGTGGAGAACTCAAGAATTGCTGGAATCATTCAATGCGTCCTTCAAAATCGGTTCACTCCGATACTACTTGGTACTGTGGTGGGGTCCATATTGAGCTATACACATTGGATGGCCTCCCTGGCCCTTCTTCCACCCGATTGTTTTCCGATGGAACTCCCTCTGCTCTCTGCTCTGCTTCCTTCGCGCTTTCGAGTATGCCAGCGTCCTCCTCTCGTCCAGGTGCAATACCTTTCAAGCTCACGATCTTTTCACTCGCCTGGGAGGCTCCGGCGACTACCGTGGTTTTGTTGGCTCCTTTCATGATTGTTGAGGACGACGAGGGTTTTGAGGAAACTACGATTCGATCACTGCTGGGTGACTGGGATCACGATGATGGCTGAGAAAAGCTGATGCTCCAGGTCAGACGCAAGCGGATGGAAGAGCTTTAAGAGTGTCTACCTTAAAGGCTATTAGCCTGATCACTAATCGATGAGGACTGGGGGAAACAATTTTCAATGAAGGGGGAGGAGAAGACTGAATCGGTTGGATGATTCGGTACTGACTCTCTTGCAGGATGGGACCGTTTCGCTCTTCATATTCTTCTTCGGGCTCTCCTCTCCTTTGCACAGCCCTTGTCCTTCAGTGGGTCCACGACCTCTTTTATTGTCATTTGCACGGCGCCCAGGCCGTTCCTCCCTCGTTAGTCTTGGTCTGGAGTTGTTGTTTGTAGCCGTGATTTTCCCTGATCGAGCCTTAGTCTCCCACGGCAGACCAGGAAGTGAGTCCCGAAGCGTCATAGTGTGATTCAGGTATGCGGTGGAAGACGCTGATTTCATCTTAGATCTGCAAATCAATCGTACTTCCAGCGCGCTAAGGCGTGTCGTTTCGCCTTCCTGGGAAGGCTGAGAGCCATCGTATGATGCCGGTATAAAGCAGTGAATATGATTTGGAATTCTTTTGCCATATCGTGTCTCATGAGCGGTACTTGCGAATCAGACGAGTCTGTAAACGCCGACCATTCCAGCGAAATCCAGCTTCAATGGGTCTTGACAGCCATATTTTTCTTCCAACTTGACGGAATCGCACATAGCATGCTACGCTCGGGCTTTGACGATGGTCATAATCGCACCCAGACGTCACCATCTTGAGACAGCTCTAAGCAACCGTGTAGTGGAGGACACGACACACTTTTGACAAGCATGCTGCCCTCTACCTGTGCTGTCATCATCCTCGTCAACTTCCGGCAAATTGGGACACATCCTTGTTGTTCCAACGCTTGCAATGTCTCTCGTTTTACCAAAGCGGCCTTGGTAAGGACCGGAAACCCTGTTTGATAGTTCAAATGAAATCTTAGTCCGTTGGGCCTGGGCACATCACGGCTTTATCGTTGCATTTTGACAAAGAACGCCAAGAGTGGCCGTCGTAAACATCCGCCATCAATGCTAAGCATCCCCTATGTTGGCTATGCGGATGATGCTGGCACGAGCCATTGAAATAGCTTCGAAGCAATGTCCGTGCGAGCCAGGGAAGGGCCTGAATAACGTGCCCATGCAAGATCGCTCAGCCTCACCAGAGCAGAAGAGGCGAATGCGTGTGCCGTTTCGGGAGAGGAGAAGAGTACAAGCCAAACTGCCTGATATCCCTTGGGCTGCCGGGACAGCTTGTCACACTTTTCTTCTATTCTAAGTGATCCCTTCAACGGCGTTCTTCGGTGACTTTCCATGCAAAGCAAGCATGCTCAAGTGTCTCTGCCTTTCCGTGGTCAGCGACGATTTCCCCATTCACTGCCTTCCAAATATGCCAGTAGATTCCTAACGCAGTAGTTATTCGCGCCTTGATCGAATAGTGCTACGGTAGAAAGCCAGGTAGCTCGCCCATCAACGTTACACCGGTCATCCACAGCCGGCCTTGAAGCCGTAGAATGCGAGAAGACCTTGTCAGCCAGGTTTGGATTGGAAGAGACGGCAGGCGGGTCAAGTCCTTCGCAGCGTCGGGTGTGTGAGATCCTGGTGTGCCTTGATTGTTGGACGTAAGCAGAATATGAAGGTTTTGTTGATCGGTAAAGCCAATCGGAAACTGGCCACGGTCGTAGAGCAGAGAGCGATGGATGTCTCGACAAAGGACTACCAGGGAAGGGTCCGATATGGATCCAAACTTCCATTTGAGCAGTTCCCTGTGTATGTGCCTAGAGCTTCCTATCATGACAAGCACGCCGAAGAAGGTACGATTTCGGCATGGTCTCCGACTGCAAAAGCTGGTTGGATCATATTTGGTCGTAAGTTGAGTCGCGAAGTTGGAACTCAGCCGGGAGTGGTGACTTGGTAGTACAGCGCAACAAGGGCAATCTGAGCTGTTGAATGTAAATCAGCTTTGGCTTCCTGCATCAAGTTTCCCATCGATGATTGTCCGTGTTCAGGACCACTTACCAGCAGCGCCGCTCAAGACAAATCCCATGACGGTGAACACAGTCTGCAACTGCCCGCCTTTGACGCACCACACAATGCTGACCACAATGATGGCGATGGTAATCAGGACAGCGACGGCAGCGAGCTTCTCAGCCCACAAGCCTTCCACAAATTCAAGTCCAACGGGCACATTGGGATTCTTATCTGCAAAGCGGACAAAAAAGTCGACCCATTCGTGATCTGGACGTATGGTATCAGCATGATGGTAGGCATGCATGAAGGTGTGCTTGTTGGGAAGCTGTTTGTCATCGACGCGGCAAGGGACCTCGTTGCGCGTGTACTGTTGGAAACCTTTGTTAGTCTCATTCAATTGACGAAGGGGACAAGCCTTGGATTGCCAGGCCAGTCCAAAGCCGGGAGCCATGTCTGCCAGAGTTGGCAAGATAGAAAGAAGCGGCCGGCTCATCTCAAGGGTTGCCGAAGGAGAGCGGACTTGAAGCATGTACCGTAATGGGGGCAATCAATTTCAACCTCTTGAACAACAAACTCCTCTTCCACCAGAAGGTTAACTCGTTCTTGTAGATTCTGCCGAACACATACAGTCAGCGTCGCTGATGCATGTGTGGGCAGCTCCGTCAACCCTCTTGTCCACCAAGAAACTGAGCGCGCTCGCCCGTGGTTTCGGCAAAGAGATGGACCAACCCTCGCATATCCTCCCACAGGTCCCTGTCATCGATCCTCCTCCTATCAAACTGATACGGCGCCGTGCGCCAGCTCGAGCTGCTGGCGCTTTGAAAGACGCAAAGTAGCAAATCAACCTTGTTGCCGGCATTCTTCTCCCTTGGCTGGGTGTATCCGGGCTCATCGAAGCGGGACCGAGGACGTCGTTTGCGTGGTGAAGAGTACCCGTCTTCGTCATGACCGCCTCCGGTATGTCGTCGCCCGCGCTGGCTGCCGACACCTGGGGGGGCGGGGATGCGCGGGCTCTGAGATCGAGAGGAAGAGGGAGGACGGGATTTGCGTGAGGCCATTGAAGACAGCCAGAGCGCCAAATTTAAGAAGGGCAACCAGTGAGGGGCAGCCAAGAGCTTCTGTTGTTGACTGTTGACTTCTTGACATACGCTTGGTACGTCAGCCGCGGCGTGTTGAACTAGCTGATGAGCCATGTATTTTGTCCGCAGTCTAGCGATGGGAGCTTTGCCTAACCGAATCGCATTGCTTCAGAGCGGTTAGCGCGGACTTCCGCAAATGGAATGGCGCGGCTAAGCTAGGACGGAAGCGGCAGGATTGTTTCTAATGAGGCAATCTCTGTTTTTTCTTGTTCTCTCCTACATATCACAATTCACGGAGTCAATCTCTTGCCGTGTTGCAATCTCCTGTCTCTGAGCTTCAAGCAGAACCTGGCGCACTTATACATGCTAACTTCGGACCATTGAGAATCCACCCGGCCAAAGGCAGGATCATGAGGTCTACACACGCAGCAAGACACATCTGAGTGCGTCGAAAAGCCATGACGCTCTGTAGTAATCGTCCGGAGGGCTTCGTAAGTCCGCAACGTCTCTCATATGGGAGCATGAGCAACTCCGCAAGCGAATCTCTGACGTTGCTTTCTATTAGGGACCTCAATCCCATCTCTACAGCCACATCCTCACCTCGTGCTTCCTCGACACGATCCTTGTCCCTCTATGCACATGGCTCTACCTCCTCACCCTCCTCATACTCTTCGTCCTTCCTCCGAAGCCTGACAGTCCCCCCAAAACGCCCGTCTTCTCTCGAGAATGGCGAAAGACAGCAAAGAGCGACTCACAAATCGTTGTCGAAGAAGCACCGCTAGCCACGGCAAGACGTGGACTGCGAATGCCTCGTATCCTTCGCACAACGCTCCTGGTTCTCTACTATCTTCTCCTGCTGGCGCAAATCCTGATGTGCACGCTTGAGATCGTCAGGCTGGCGCTTGCGCATCTGGGAATCGGCCTTCTGCCCTTCACATACGTGACTTTGTTCGCCGTATTCATCGTGCGATTGACCAGAGGGTTGGGAGGGAGGATGAGGGGATGGCATTGGGCAAATATCGCTGTCTTCCTTGCGCTGGCTGTGACGAATGGGGTCAAAGTGGCCGAGGAAGGGAAGGAAGGTGTCAACACAAGAAAGGGGACAAAGTACCCGGAGAGCGATCAAATTATTGATGTCAGTGTAATGATTGGAGTCTATACCGTTTTGATGATCTTGGAGCTTGTGTTGGGATAGATGATTTGGAATAATGGAACAGTATTCAGTACATCTTCATATCATTACCAACAGTGCAGTTGGCTCCAATGGTTCCATACGAATACTAGAAGTCATCCTGATTGGATGATGGAAGCATCCCGCCTCGTCCATGCAGAAGCCCCACAAATGACTGTTACAACTTACAAATCACACATGAAAGATCATCGCAGGGTTATCCCCATATGATGTACCCCCGACATGTCTTGCATAATGCATTGGACTCTTGTCCTGCCACGTGCGCATGATGGTCTTTGCTTCTTTCCTTTTTCTTCTTTCTTTCCCGGGGGTTCCGAAGGTCAAATCGGAAATCTCCCGTCGAGGACCAGACATTTTCCTCCTCACTCACACGATAAAAAGCTGCATAAAGGCCAACGTCATCATGAACATCACTGCCATATTGGTTGCCATGGACCTCATGCCTGCAGCAGCCTTTCATCGACACTGTTATCTTCCAATGACCTTCCACTTCCTTCCCCCTTCCTACCAGAATGATGCCTTACCTCAAGACCCACCATAATCGCCGACCTTGATCGCCGGTCTGAGCCTCATCCTGGAACGAGACCATATTATTACTAGATCATACTATCACTTCTCTAGCTCATCATACTACCATGTAGCTACTGGAATTACCTCCACCATCATGCCGTTCATATCCCGCTCAAGCCTCGCCGCCCGCATTCTCAGCCTCTGTGACCCGACTCCCCGCCTTGAGAAAGCCCATCACTCGCTCTCTTCCCACCGTCAAGAACGGAGACGTTCCAGGAGTATCTACAATGCCTTTCAGGACAGCCAGAGACGAGAGACCATCTCAACAGATGCATCGCACTCGTCATCACATCCCTACTCGACGGTCTCCTCCAACCCCTTCTCCACCACCAGCTCGCGCCGAAAGTCAAGGGTGACTACCCCCGGCCTGACCAGCGCGACCACGGAAGAAGATCAGGATGAAGAGGAGGACGCGTGGACAGATCCACCCACGGCCCGGAACAGCTATGGCTACTCGGTCGACAGTCTTTGCGTGCTATGGAGAAAAGAGGTGGACGAGTGGAAGCCTTTCTGGAGAGCAGAAGTCAAAACCATAGCGCCGGCGTGGAAACCGTGGGAAGCTGTGTATGGGAACAGCTGGAGCGATGATAGGAGGAATAGTGGATGGGCAGGCCCGAAGAAACAGGTCGGCTTTGCGGACGATCCCTGGATGCTGCCGCCGTTGGATGAATCGGCCAGTCTGGGCGTGTCGGCGACTTGAAGTGACTGAGCAGAGACGAGATATCTTCGGCCACTCGCAATTACCAGAGCACATCCACCATCAAGCCTGTCCTGCCTTGTGACTTCTCTTTGAGGGGGCAATTGCAAAATTGCGTTGACTCAAGGCATTCAACAAGACGCTGGTCAAACCGAGTGACAGGGTGTTGTTGGCTACAAATGATAGAACAGCTACTTTGAAGAGGCAAGAACCATACCCTGAGTCGCGTAGGCTCTTTCTTTCACACTCTGTACGGTATGGTTCTGTACAGCATCATGGAACAGGGGAGTGGCGACATTGGCCGGAGCAAAAAAGCGATATATTACATCTTGTATGTTACATGAAGCGTGAAGACAATGATGGCTGTGACTTTGCTTCGACTTCTCGGTGACTCTTAGGTTGGCTGTTCCGCGGTATATATACTTCCTCGATGATGTTTGCCCAATCCTGGCTACGACGCAACCCTCCCGACCGTCCTTCAAGATGGGAATCAATGGGATCCACCACCACGTCTTATTTTCTTTCCTCGCAATTTGCACCAGCATGATTGCATCTGAAACCCCTTGAACGCCAGTCCCCATCGTGAATTCACTTTGTCACGACACCCGAGACGATTTCATGCAATCCCACCTGCCTCATTCCTCCTCGCCGCCAGCGTTCTTTAAAACTTTGTCGCTCCAGCATTAGCATCGCCGGTGTTATCATTATTTCTCACCCCCATCGCCACGCTCACCCCAATCACAACCGCAATTAATATCGCAAACGTCCCGAATATGAAAATCTTCGTCTTCCGCCGCTGCGGCATCGCCATCCCCGCGCCCGCCTCCCCGCGCATCACCATCCGCACACGCTCCATGTATGGCGGTAGGGGTTCTTCCATGTCGTGCGGCTTGTATTCGGGCGGCGGGGTGTTTGTGCGGGATTGTGGGACGGGCACGCGGTCGTCTGAGAGGTTGTCATCATTGTTGTTGCTATCGGACGAGGGTGGGCCGTGCGGCTGGGCGGTGGTGGTGGTGGTGGCGGTGGTTGCTGGGACATGGGTACCGGCTTCGAGGTCGTTGAGGGGATAGGCTGGGGCGGTCGACATCTTGAAAGATCAGTGCTGGTGACGAGCGAAGAGATGGAACAAATTTGTGCTGAAACAGCCCGCGACTTCTTTTCAAAAGAGCAAAGAGGGTACGGTTGGCGATGCTGTAGATAATGGGCTGTCTGATAACACTTCGGGCACGCTTTACAAAACGCTTTCGAGCAACAGCAGAGCAAGTCACCCAACGCGTTCAATCGTGCAATTGAATGAACAGAAAAGCAACAGATGAAATACTAGGGCATCTCCCGCCCGAAGAAACGAATATTGGGGCTTGTGGGCAATATCATGTTCAATTCTCATGATTCCATAATCGCATGCTCAGCCGCACTGCAACGTCAAGTCAATAGGCTATGAGCTTATGTGAACCACAATTGATCTGACAGCTCGCATCTCATGTTTGCGAAGAGGACTAGCGCTCGCGAGATATGTCAACATCCAGGCGGCAGATGCGTGCTGCGCCATCTGGATGACTGTCGTGTCCGACTCGTGTCGACGATTCTTCATTTCAACTATGACCTTGCAGCAGCGACGTGAGACTTGCGTCTTGGTTCAAGTCGTTATTATCATGCTGCCGCTGCGCCCTTGAGTGGTCGATCGGGTGCGACGGAACAAGAACCCCGCCCCCGGCCCGCTAGGGCCAATGGGGGCCGGAACACGGCAGCTGCAGGGCCAAGCTTCTGCCCCTTTTTCTTCTTTTCTACAGATTGTGTATGACCCCACAGCTTGACAGCTTGAACGGCAATGGTCGAAGCCACGGATCGACGATGTTGGAGTCGAATTTACGCCTGCGGATCCGCCCATCAATGGGACCTTCAGATATTGGGATCCTATTGTGTTTGGTTCAGCAAATGTGTCTCTACTCGATGTTACCGCAGGAGCTCATGGTGGATTGGGGCTTCGGGTCTGGAGCTTTTGTAGGTCTGAAACAAGATTGCGGCTTGCATTGCAGGTGAGCAGGTGTCAGTGCAACATTTCCAATTGAAATCCTCGTCGCGGAGTACGGCCGGCAATTTGAGGACATGGGACTTGATGACACGATCGTCTACCCATATCAGAAGCTGAAGTCAGGCTTTGATATCACCGGTGTACGTCAGCGCGATCCCATATCATTCAAATCACTCCATCCCACTATCATCAGTTCCACCACTCCACTATTCAAATCACAATGTCTACCTCCTCCCCACTCCCTTACTTCCCCCCTCCCCTCCCCTCGGCCACCACCCTCCTCACAAATCCATTGGCCACTACCGTCTCCTCCCCCTGCGTCTCCCCCCCGTGCAACGCCCCATCCACCACAAAATCAATCTCCTCATCGACCTTCTTGTCTTTCAAGAACCCTTGCAGCGCCGTCATCACATGCATCGCATCCCCGTATTTCAACCCTGTCCCGCCGGTGGCCGTCTCCGGTCGTATCCCCGCCATTGTGCCGTCCACGCTCGCCTGCTCCACGCGTTGGAGTGGCGAGCCAGACGCGTGCGCACTCAATTTCTTAAGCAAGGAGGAGATCGTGCTGGATATGGCCGGGTGGGTGAGAGCGGGGGGTGTGCTACCGGGCGCGTTGCCGTCGAAGAAGACTTGGACGGTGAGGGGGGCGGAGGAGCCTGCTACTGTGAATGTGTTCCTGACGGAAAAATGGTAAGCTTTTGTGATGCTGAGGGATGGAAAGCTGCAAGAGCATTTCTCAGATGATCTCACTGTGGGTTGGGGCTTACAGCCTGCGGGTGAGCGATGGGAAGCGACAGGGTTGGCATGCAGAATGTGAGCAGAAGGCTGCGGTGGGTCAATGTAGATGTCTTCATGATCGGCCAGTCAAAACAGAGTGATCGGTGGAATTAAGAAGCTGGGCTATGATGTAGTGACGCTTTTGACGTGGAAGTCTTGTTTATATCTGCAGTTCTTCGGTGTTATTGACATTTGGGCGCGAGGAATGTCATTTCGGTATCATTCCGGCAGCAAGGCCCAGCAAATAAGAGAAGACAGAAGTTCGCTCCGGCCTAGGGTGAAAATTGGCGTCAACGTCGCAAGGACACGGTGTACAACGATGACATGTGTTTAGGACAGAAATCCGAGACAGCTGCGTTCTCAGCCAATATCATCGGCTATAATAGTACATGAAGTCATGACAAAATAACGCAGCCATCAGGTACACACCCCTAAAGAAAGCAATATTCAAGCATCATCATTCATCATCCGTCTTCCCAAGAAAGATTGTCACTCACGTCGATCCGTCCGCACGTCACTCATTCGGCAGTCTCGCCCAGTCTAGATGCTGCCGGATTCGGAGCTCTCATCCAAAGACACTACTTTCGAGAGAGCCCCCTGAGACTGGCGACTCTGTCACATTCGCCGCCGCCACTGACTCCACAAACCCCGTCCCCACCAAATACATCGTCTGTCCAAATACGCTCGACTCCAGGGGCACTGTCGCATTCACTGTGAAATAAATCTTCTCGATCAAGCTTGCATCTTGCCCAACCAGATGTTTTTGCAACCCGCTCACCACGAGCGCTGCATCGGAATATGTAAGGGGCTGGAAATTCACCGGAACGGGGCTCGAGGCAATACCCGCAGTCGTGCCGTCCACAGTCACGTTTGCAGGATTCTTCAACACCGTGTACTTGCTTCCCGAGCTGGCGGTAGCTGTATGTAGATTGCTGAACAGGGCAGCAAGAGTGGCATTCATGTTCCGAAGAATCATGGTGGGTGGAAGTGCGGCGCCGTTCGTGTTGGAGGTGCTGGCTTGCTTGACATCGGTGATGTTAACCTGGACTGTCAAACTGTTGATCGAGCCCGCGACCCTGAAGGTGTTTCTGTGGGAAGAGGTGAGTAGTGGCGTATCAGGGATGTTGGACAATGGAGATCTTGGGCAAGTAGCTTGCTTACGCAGTGGGTGGAAGTGTACTGCCCTTTGGAAGAGGTAACGAGAGGGTGGTAGGTAAGAGTAGGAGAGAAGCGAGGGCGGCGCTGACGCCATAGAGCGAGAATGCAACCATTGGGAAAATATTGATATGCTGTTGAACGCAAATTTTGGAAAATCGTTCTTGCTGTACGACAGGTAGATGAGGAAGCGATGTTGAAAAGAAAGGGTCAAGGCCACAGCTTTTGTATACACGACATTCGGCTTCCCCGTCTCTGGAAATGACATGATTAAGCAGCGCAGTGAACTAATTGGAAGATGCCACGGAAGACGTCCAGAGGAGATCTCACAAGAGACTACTACGCAGCAGAGCCAAAGAAAAGAGTCCCATGGCTTTGGACATGGTGCCCGATTGTCATTATCCTTGTTGTTTCCTAAGTTCTCGGCTCTTCTTGTCTGATCACTCCATAACCTTTGAAATACGTATGAGACACGACGAAAGTTATTTCATAGACCCGCTGGACACGAGCATCCTATACCTTGAATTAAGTAAAGCTGTCTCATCTTGGTAGGTTGAAGCAAGTGCACCATGGTCGACTCGCATAGGCGCATCGCATTGACCATTGGGTCCGAGAGGTTGAATGGGTTGTAAGCGAAACGTAGCCCCCGACATTTTAAATGTCAAAGGAAATTGGCTCCGTTCAGAACGACGCGTAGCAAGATGAGCTTAGGTAAAGCCTTCCCCGCAACAAGATCGACTTACTTGGTGACCGGGTTTCAGTCAGCCTCAGTGCGCCTTCAATGTACAGTGCTGCGAAAGAGAAGCCATGGCAGAGGCTCACGTGCCTTCAGCTGATTCTGACTGAAAGGCGTACAAGGAGTCGTCTTTTCGAGGATGAAGGCTGCCTGACAAGTGATTAGACTGGACACCGCCGCTGTACCGAGCCTCTCGTGGTCCTTTATGCGAGAAGATAAGTTTTCAAGCTGGACAGAAATGGCATATTGACTTTACAATACTGGCTCATCATCACAACGTCAGACATCCGCATGAGTCGATGTCCTGGTCCATTGTGATGTGGTAACACTTGCAAACGGAGTGAGAGCCTCTCTGTTGGACACAGGACACGTCGTTTTTGATCATGTCCCGCAAATATTTTGGAATGTCGACTTTGACGAAGGAGACCGATGTGGCTAGAAGCCTGTTGGGGAGTGAAGGGTTTGTTTGATTTTGTTGATCATGGCAAGGATGCGAAGAGTGTGCGAGATCTGACAGACACCTCTATGACGTTAGCTGCAAGAATGCCACGTGACGAAAGTTGGTGCTCTCCATCTATTTGTCGTGTTTTGGCACACTGAAGGAATGGATTGCATTCGGTCCTGGTACGTCTGCTTGAGCTGGCTCTTCCTAGCATGCAAGCAGTCCACCACCTCTTTCTGTCTTTCTCATGCTGATGTCTTAGAGAAAATTAAATGAGACGAAGAAGGTGCCATTTAACTTGGGCCCAGTCAGTAACAATTGACCATGTACGAAAGGGGCTGGAGAGCTAGCCCAAAGCGCTTGGCTCTATTGGAGAAGTGGCGGCTCTGTCGGAGGCTGGGTCTGATCAATCTGTTGATTTGAAGATCTGGCATCTTAATGACCGCCTCTGTGAAGAGATTTGATCCGCAAGTACGGATTCAAAGAGCCCGAATCGCAAAGCTCCCATACTTGAACTTTCTCCCTCTCGAGTCAACAACATTCAACTGCGCCTCCGCAAACTTGACTACATTGAACATGAAGAAGTACACCATCTCCCGATGGCTTTGCACGGCCAAGGAGATGTTGAAGCGCGAATCACCCACCGGATCTATACCACCACTCCTGTAGTTGGTCTTGCAGCTCCAATCTCCGATGAAGGAGAGTGGTTGAAGGACAAGGTCAGCCCCCTGCATAAAGTTCCACGCCGTGACTTGAATCAGCGTCATGAAGACATCGAGCGTGTTCAGACGTGCACCAGAGACGATGTATTCTGCGTTGAAGACCGGATAGCCACCGGTAGGCGCAGAAAGATTCCCACTGGTTGACCTGAGCGCAGTGGCATCACCTGTTCCCTCTGGATCAAGGCTGATCATATCTGGGGATGTCAAATTCGCGGCTTCTAAGTCACGACGTTCAACTTCTGGAGAGGTCAGGTCGCGTTTGGTTGTGGCAACTAAGCCATCATTTACGGGGTTCGTGTTGGCTTTGTAAAAGCGCAGAAAGCCGATGACGGTGCCTTGATATTCGACATCGGCATCAAAGAGGTTCAACTTGCGATCAGTGTTCATGGTCCTCGCAGCTGCATAGAAGGCGTACGCAGCTCTACTCCAGGACATGAGAGGATCTTCCGCACTCGCACTGCGGACTTGGACTCTATACCCACGATCACGGACACCGAATTGGCCGAAGGGAATGTCGAAGCTGATCACTTTCTCGCTGTCTTTGAATTTGGTGATGTAGCATGCGGCTTCGAGAAGTGCGAAATAGGGCTCTATGGGCTGCACCATGTCCAGGTAAGTCATCTTAACCCCAATGGCGTCGCGGTCGTGTATGGTCAATTCACTGCGAAGAGATGTTAGCTGGTTGATTCAAATTTCGCTCAAGGACTTTACGTTGTGTTCGAAGAAACTATGTTGATTGCAAGTGCTGTACTGTGCATCGCCAAAAGGACCATGCACAAGATTATCCATGTCGTTGCGGCCGGTGCGGACAGTGAGCTGCCACCGAGCCCCATGCCCATTATCCAAAAAATGTACATAGTCCAAAGTCGGCGTCAATTCTCAAGAAAGGATCATAGTCCAGCGAGTCGTAACTTGGCAATCTATAGCGAAAGCACCACTTGCAAACAGCGTGGGGAGGTGCATATCTAGTACATGCAGGTTTCCCATCTTGTAGCCTGTGGCGCATCGATCCAGGGTGAGACTTCCACAAAGCGCATCTGAATTAAAGATAGATGCGCCTGCCGCAGCGAATATGCAACAGAGATTGTGTTAGCTAGATGCAAATTTTGTCGTGCGGTACAAATACCCATTCGCGTCGGGTATTTAGAGACGGGACGCTTCTTGAAATTTACTTAATGGTATGTTCGGTGTTCGACACAGCCATATTGAGCTATGATGAACAGGAACTTGACCCAGAGTACACTTCTTGAATCATCGAAGAATTTAGGGAAGCCTTGCATCGACGTTGGTGAGTCAAGAAATCAAGTCCCCATTCGATAGTAAAACCGCTCATGATGGCTTTTGTAGAAATGTTCCGAATGAAAGGCCTGCCCCTCGTGCGTCATCGTTTTCTAGACTTCAAAAACGTAAGAAACTCACGTTGAGAGCGTGAAAGTGCGAGCAGTACTGCAATTCTGACTGCTCTGAAGACTCTTGTCCAGGACTATCCCGAACAGTATGGCCGACACCAACCCCACTTTTGCTGCTGCCAATCAATCCACAAGCATGGAGCCGCTCAACGCCCAGCCCACTCCTTCCCAACCTCCCAAGCAAGATGCATCCCTTGACACCCTTCCATCATCCCTCAATTCTCTCCCGTCTGGCTATGAGCTCGTCATGTTCCCGCTCGATCTGGGCAGCAGGACCAAGTCTAGCCAAAATGTCTCCTCCTTCCCGACTCTAAGTCAATTTGAGGATCTAGTGAAGGTCAAAACGCGGCCACCTGGGCCCGCGAGAGCTGAGGAGGTGGATCTAGAAATACTGAAAGGAGACTTGGGGGTTGAGGGCGCAGACGTGGTCGAGAAGATCAGAGCAGCGGTAGATGGAGGGGAGATTGGAGGCTACAAGGTCAACACTGGAGTCGGAAAAGGGGAGTTTTATGTCATGTGATTGGGTTTGGATGGAGAGAAGCTGGTGGGTGTTTGTAGCAAGGGAAAGCCTTGATTACAAATGTCTATATTTGACCGACCGCTGTGCTCCGCTTCGACGGCAAACCAATCGGCGTTGAGTTGAAAACCCGGCTTGGAGGATCTGATGAAGACCATTTCTGGATCTGCTGGCAACATCCTCAAGCTTCGACTGCCTCAGTGATTGCTACATCCCCACGATAATCAGAAAGGAAAGACTCGTTTTCAAAGATCCATGTCGTGGACCGGACAGCGAGGTCGATTTTGGTCAACCGTCTTGCACGATTTAAATGCGGGATTGGAAGCCTGGGAGCTTTCATATTAAAGACTGCACACTCCGACGGATGGGATGCTGGGAGCGAGACCATTAACCTGAACCCCCAATAAAGTGCTTGGTAAACGGCTCTGCACGTGGCTCCGCTCGGAAAAAAGTCATATGTCCTTCTCCCAAAAGAAGATTCGTAAAGTTAGTCTCCAATGATTTGCGGTGCATCGCCATTGGGTGGGCTGTGAAGACTTGTGGAAGAGACGCCGACTCCTATTGTAATCGTTCTCAATCATGCGTAGTTAGATCTCAACGGCGAGCTCTTCCACCATCCTCATATTTTGTGTACTTTTATTCCTCTCTCATCCTAACCAAGCGTAGGCGCCGGTGGTGTTGCGGCATATGCGGCTCATCAAGGGGTCTTGGGATCCCTTTTTATCTGCATTGTCCTTACCAATACACACTGAATCAATCCAGAGTCCTGAACTTCACCGTTGAAACTTTCTCCGAGGTGTTCCAAGAATACTGTAAGCCCTGGGCGAAGCCGAAGCTCCTGGTCATCCCGCACCCTGCGCGTCATGATAAGTGTATGCACATGGCTTGGCTTCACCATGTCAAGAAATCGATCATTACGAGCTGGTCTTCGCTAAGCCGAAGACAAATGTGAAGACAAAAGGAGCTTGAGTGGTAACTTTTCGTCGCTGCGGGCGGGGAGGCTATTCCCCAATTCAAGGTGTGTCTAATGAAGCCCTCGGAAATAAGAGACTTGTCAATGGGTCGTTCAGCCTCATTAGCTGCCTAGTTTTGAGGCCCCATCGTGTTGCAGAGCCTAAGTGCCATGACGAAATCACTTGTGATACCGGTGTTGCCGACCTGCACGACACATACAAGCTCAGTCTCAATTTAGGGAACATATACACGTACACCCCCTGGATATACATATACGCCCCCAATTCCCCTGCATATACACCCCCAAATCCCCTGCATATACCCCCTTTTTTTGCGGGTATATTGAGTAATTTTAGTAGTACTTTTCAGCATAGCAGGAAGAACTTAAAAGACTTTTGCCGCATATTATAAAATTGCGACTTAAGACTTGCGTATGCTATTACGGCAATAACGAGCATATTAACTAAATAATATAAGTAGTTCCCGAAATAGTAGATATATAGATAATACGCCGAAGACTACGACGAATGCAAAAGGACATATAGTTATTGAGAAACAGGTATATATATGCTAACTACTTATATCGATCTATCTACCTTTATTATTTTACCGTTATTGCGACGGTTCCCGGGCCTTTAATATATAGCTTTTTTGGGCTTAAACCGATCCTTAATGGTTACGGGCTGGACGACGCGGTGGTTGCCTTAGTAATCCATTATTTTTTATTTACGTCGTAATAAAGTCGGCCCTGCTTTACTTTTATAAACCCGCTTTTTAAATATCGATTTAGGCGTTTTCTTCGTCGCGGGCAATTTAAAAAGTTATAATAATAAGATTTGGAATTATTGCGCCGGTAAATTTACTACGCGGTATTATCGTTTTGCTTATTTGATTTCGTTGCCCGCCTCGCCCGTTTCGCCCGCCCCGTCCGCGACGAGCTAACTAAAATATAAATAGTAAACGAATTTATAAACGTTACTTGATTTACTCGAATTACGATAATTTATATTAAATAAAACGATCGAAATCTTCTTCGTATCGGGTACGTTTTATAAAGGGTTTAATTACGGAGCCGCGAGGTTTTCTTTTTGCTTTATTTATAAAAAACTCTTATACGAATAATAATAAGTCGATATTGGCGTTATTATTATCCTTATCGTCGTTAATAAGGTTATACCGAATATAATAGGACGCGGGCTTATTATAGCGCCAATATAAGTGGAAATCGTCCACTTTTAGGAGCCCCGGTAAAGTAATTAAACGGTTTTTTATACGATAATTATAAAGGATACTTATATACTTTAT
>PEKF01000053.1:0-133800 GCA_003073195.1 Ramalina intermedia | reverse complement strand
TATAATTATTATAAATAATAACGTTATTAATAAACTTATTTTAAAAATATCGTAAGAAATACGATAAATACGAAAATAAATAAACTAAAATATAAATAATATATAAAAGAAAAGAAATCGGTAAGCCAAAAATTTCGTTAAATACGAAGCGCGCTAGTGGAGCGGATCAACGTCTCGCGCCGGCCCTAAGCCGGAACCGGGCATAGCGCCGGCGCGACAGTCCGGGACTGTGATTCACTCACGAGAAGGAAGGCCAGGGGCGAAGACGAGCGGCTGGCGAGTTCTGCCAAGCCAACCTTTGGGCCCGCCCTACAAACATACAGGCCCCACCAACGCTGCAAAATTTGTCGCTGGAGCCAAGTCCTTCACCCTCTCCATATTGATACTGTATATCTAGCGAAATGGCTCCTACCGCCATCAACCCTCCCGCATTCTCATCGGAAGACCGTTCTCTAGAGCGGGCCAGTATCAAATTACCAACACAGACGATCTCGAGTGAATCTGAGTCCACAGAGACCAATCCCATCCCGCCTCTCCGCGCCGCCCTCACCTCCGAAAACACCCCCCTCGCAGTCCGCTTTCGCGCGCTTTTCTCACTGAAGTATCACGCTTCTCTGAAGCCGCCAGATCACACCACTCTCCCTGCCATCGAAGCTATCGGCGCTGCCTTCCCCTCGCCTTCCGCCCTCCTAAAACACGAACTCGCCTACTGCCTAGGACAAAGCGGCAACTCCGCCGCAGTCCCATACCTCCAGTCCGTCCTCAAGGACCAAAAAGAAGATGGCATGTGCAGGCACGAAGCCGCCGAGGCACTGGGCGCCCTGTGCGATGAAGAAAGCCTGCCGTTACTCCGAGAGTATTGCCACGATGAAGCCGAAGTCGTGCGGGAGACGTGCGAGATCGCTGTCGGGAGGATCGAGTGGGCGATCTCCGGTCAACGGAAGACCGAGCGGTTGAGGGATAGCGATTTCGCATCCATTGACCCGGCCCCACCGCTCGCCCAGAATATCCATCGCTATTCCATACCGGAGATGCAAGAGAAGTTGCTGGACAATAAGCTGCCCCTCTTTGAGCGATACCGCGCCATGTTTGCGCTGAGGGATTTGGCCTCTCCGCCGGATTTGCCCACGGCAATCCCCGCCGTGCATGCCTTGGCGTCGGGCTTCTCAGATCCATCGGCGCTGTTTCGGCATGAGGTTGCATTTGTGTTTGGACAGCTGAGCCATCCAGCATCGATCCCGAGCTTGGTGGAGGTGCTGGGAAGGCAGCATGAGGCGCCAATGGTGAGGCACGAAGCGGCAGAAGCCTTGGGCAGTCTGGGAGAGGAGGATGGCGTGGAAGAGATCCTGAAGAGGTACCTGAATGACGAGGAGCAGATTGTGAGGGACAGTGTGATTGTCGCTCTAGATATGGCAGAGTTTGAAAGGAGCGGGCAGATGGAATATGCTGCTATACCCGAGGAGAACTCGTTCTCACCCATGGCCAGAGTGAAGGGATAAAAGAGTATCAATTCACATGACTTGTGTCATCGGCTCAGTTGTTGACAGTGAAGGTATGACCACAGGTCTTCTCGCTGCATGTGTAGAATACAGTCGACCCTTCATCCGCACCCCTCAGCTGGGCTTGCGTGAACGTCATCTTCCTGCTCCCACACTCTGGACACGTCTGATTGATCTCTTGCTCGTTCCTGTAATCATCCTCCGTCAGAGTTTGAACTTGAGAGTGCTTTTGGCGTAGCACTGATGGAAATGCCGAAGGTTTGGAATAGGTCGTTGTCGACGTGGACGCGGTGTCCTTGTTGTGCGTTCCGCATACATCGCAGACCAGGATCGCTTTCTCATTTCCACTTGATCCGTCGAGCAGGTTCCCACAGTCGGTGCAAAACACCAGGGACCCAATGGCCGTCATAATTGGGATGTCGTGTAGTTTGTATCGAGTGGAGCTTTCGCTGACTCAAGTTATTTATGGACCATGGGAGCTAGGACTAATTTGAGGCTCAAATGGCGGAAGCGGGCCGCCTTTTGTTTCCGCAAATGACCATTTTGACGTACCATCACATCTGATTGTCTTGAGCACGACCCTTGATGAGCGGGTCTCGGAATGGACTGCTTGGGTCACTGATATGTCTCTTGTACCTTGATTCGTCTTGACCCTTTATGCGACCCGCAAGACTCTTCATCATCGAGGGCAATGGCGCAGAACTCGCCAGCTGGGCCTGCTCCTCGCCCAATTGCAAACACTCATCCTCATCCTCAAGCGTTGATGAATGGACATTCCTTCTCTCAAAATGGCGCTACTAAGAAGCTGCCACACCGAAGGCGCATGATCGATGTTGATCAGGCATTGCAGTTTACACCTTTCTCTTCCATAGTACCATTCGATCCTGGTAGGGACCCCGGACACGAACGGAGCTTGAAAGTTGCTGACTTTACCAGCTATCGTTCCTATGCCAAATGGCTTCGCCTCTGGACCTACTTCTCTTTTCACGTCTCCTGCTGAGCAACAAGTAGCCCGCCAACAACTAGATGACCTCAATCAAGAGAGAACCAAGGATTCAGGACAAAGGAGCATCGGTCACCAAGCAGAAGCGGAGCTCAAGCAGCTGCTGAATCCTGAGGATATGACCGAAATGTCAACAACTCCCCTCCTTCACATGCAAATCTTGCTCACCATGGGTGTAGCAAATTCAAAGCCCCACCGAAAACCCACCCAACCCCATCTCGCCGTGATGCGAGCGGAGACGGCAGCGCAAACAAATCCTCGCGAAAGAAATTGAGTCCATTGGCTGAAGCAATGCTGCACCATGTCAACCTTGATCAGCGATACCCTACTCCCATCAGCCCAAAAAAGGCCTTCTCGAACCAACAGGGTACCATCTCCCAGACAGCTTCACGAGAATCTTTAGCTGCCCACAATGGCACCCAACCGGCATTACCTCAAGTCCTCATTCCGTCAAAATACTCTCCCCAGGCTGTGCAGAATGGACCACACCAATCCTTTCAACAACCGGCCTACCCAACGCCTCAAACAAGCTATACCGCCCATCAGCATTCTCCCGTAACGCCTTCTCAAGTAGCTCAGCGAAACAAAGCTTCCTTTGCTTCGAACCAGAGCGTGCCAATGGGTGTGTCTCCAATGGCAACCCCGTCAAGTATGAGAATGGTCGCGAAAGCCGTCCAAATACCGGTCTCAGTTGCCGAAAAGCCTGTGAATGGCCATCGTTCCCCAGACCAGCAGAAACCTACACCTCAACGGCTTCACACAGAAGGAAAGGCCACAACTCCCCAGAGATCTGCAATCGAGCCAATGGTCATTATACCACCATCCTCTGTTGAGTCCAGAAAAAGTGACTTTGTGACATATGATCTACCGGCTGAATCTTCCATCTCAAGAAAGCGGAAGCGGGGCTTCGGCAGTGAGGGCGTGATCCCTCCTCCCGAAACACGCGATCAGAAAGCTGCGATTGACGGGCTGTTGCATCAATTCTCGGATCTTTTAGAAGAGATTTTTGAAGCGGACAATCAGTCACAGTCGGATTCCAGGCATTTCGTCACTACAACGATTGACGATCGCGAAGTCGACACTTTGGCCATAGACGTCCATGTGAAACTCGATTTGGCACTGCAAAAGATCATATCTTATGGTCGTTTGTCTGATGTCCCAGTCGACGACCTGAGGCGATTACAGAGTCTCAGTGAAGGAGCTTTAGCATCTACCGAAGCTCAAGATCTCTGTTACAGTTCGGACTGGAGCTCTGATGAGGTCGAGGCATGGATGCAACGCCTCGATGGTGTCGACCTGGGTCTTCGCTCTGCACGGACAATCTTGCGGACGATGATTGGCGGTCGGGAAGAAAAACAATTGTATTCCGAAGAACTGTTGTTGAGTATATCAAGCATGGTTCAGACTATCGCCGACTGCTGCATCATTCCTCTTGTTGAAGCACGTGCTTCCTCGTCGTCTGAAGGCGTAGTTGAGCAGCTTTCGACGCACAAGAAGCAATTATCTCATATTCTGCATGAGTCGAATAAAGTCCTCAGTATGCTTTGCAAGCTGTTGGCCAGAGAAGAGATGGCTGAGACCATCATCACTCCGATCGAATTCTTCGCCGTCCGCTTGATGTTTGTCGAGAATGCATCGACCGAGAAAGAGTCACTGCTGGGTACACAAAGATACGAAACGCTACGTCGAACCGCTATGGACATGATAGCTATCATATTTTCACGCTATTCCGCTCAAAGAGTCTTTCTCTTTGATGAGATATTGACATCATTACAGAGATTGCCGACCGGCCGTCAGGCGGCTCGTCAGTACCGACTCAGTGATGGTCGAGCCATTCAATTGGTGACCGCTCTCATCATGCAGCTGGTCCAAACCAGCGCGGCGGTAGCCAAGTCAGCCAAGAAGAATTCAAGGTCCTCAATGGCGCTTGAGGATGGAGCAAATGCGA
This sequence comes from Ramalina intermedia, assembly GCA_003073195.1. Taxonomy (NCBI): domain Eukaryota; kingdom Fungi; phylum Ascomycota; class Lecanoromycetes; order Lecanorales; family Ramalinaceae; genus Ramalina; species Ramalina intermedia. The sequence continues at coordinate 129,350 of PEKF01000053.1, read as the reverse complement.
AGTCTAGTGAAGTGCCAATGGACGCAGATGACGACGATGACGCCAGTGACGAATCCGATCAGGCTGATGACACTGATGACGGAATGACTGAACCGTTACGAAGGTTACGCAGGGAATCCACGGCTTTGTGTGATGCTGCGGCAAAGAGCGCACAGCATGCGGTGGGATATCTGATGCAGCGGGCTCAGACCGCTTCAAAGTCAGGCGATCAACCGCATCGACAACTTCTTGACATATTTGTCGAGGATCTCCTCATGGTGTTGGGCTTTCCCGAATGGCCTGGAGCTGAGCTCCTCTTGAGAGCAGTCTGCGCACGCGCTATCCAAACCTTTGAGAATCCGAAATCTCTTGCACCGGCTAAGAACATGGCACTGGAACTGCTCGGCACTATGGGATCGACAATCTCGGATCTAGTAGCAAGTACGAGGCAGGCCGTCAAGGGTCTCGAAAATCAAAACAGCGAGTACAATGGTCATGTTCGACAGCTCTTTGAAGATTATGCAGATGGTTCCCTAGACCCGAATGAATTATTGATGTGGGATGGGCCATACCATGCGGCTGTTGAATCCTTTGAAAAGGCATCTCCTGACGACCTTCAATTGATCAGTGCTCAAGCATACTTTCTAGCACAGTGGTCGAAGAGTGTCTCAATAAGTGCCATGAAGATCACGCCTGAAGTTGAAAGGCTGGCCAGTCGTCTGCACACCATGCTTACCAGCAACGACTGGGTGGTATCCGATACACTCAGTTCCATTTCAGAGAGTCAAAGCCGCATCTCGTACGCTTTGTCCGTTCTGAACATGGGTTTCTGTCGCCGCTTCGATTATATGCTGAGGATCTTGCTTGACTCGGTGACAAGTGAACAAACCACTGTGCGCAGCCGGGGCCTCAAGAGCGTCACTCAAATGCTTGAGAAAGATCCTTCCATCCTTGATCGTGCAAGAAACGTGAAGAACATCATTCTCAGGTGTGCCGCTGATCCTTCACCCATGGTACGCGACGCAGCTCTTACTCTCATTGGCAAGTGCATCACACTAAGGCCTGCTCTGGAGTCGGAATTCCTGGCTCATATCCTTCGACTGGGCAACGATGCAGCTATTGGTGTTCGGAAGCGAGCCATGAAGCTACTCAAGGATATCTACCTGCGCAATCCTAGCCAGGAGATGAAAGCTACAATTGGTGAGAACCTCCTACAGAGAGCGAACGATCCAGACAACTCAATTGTAGACCTCGCACGTCAAACTTTGGAAGATATCTGGCTCGCTCCATTCTGGACATTCAGTGACCTTTCTCAGCCGGGCGCCAAGATTGAGATGTCACTCAGGAGCCAAGTTCTCCTCATCGTAAGGACCGTCTGTCACAGTGCAAATGCATCCCTGGTGTTGGTTTCATTGCTGAAGGACCTCTTATCAAGCACATCGAAGAACGCTGTAGCGGACGCAAAGGTTTGCAAATCATTTGTTGCGACGGCCTTCGAATTCATGATCGACAGCAACTCAATGCCAGACGCTCCGGAACAGAGTCAGGTCCTGGAGACGTTGACCGTGTTTGCCAAGGCAAATCCCCGATTGTTTGGTTCTGACCAGTTGCAGATTCTCCAACCGTACATCAGCAGTGTCAACACGATCGAGGACCTTGACATATTCAGGCCTGCTGTGGTGATCTTCCGATGCGTCTTGCCAGTGCTGTCAAGTGTTGAGCACAAGATGCTCGAGACCATCCATGATACTCTCATCTCGAGAGTCTCTAAGCTCTCTAAGAAGGAATTGGGTGAAGTCGCTGAATGTTTGTGGACTATCAACGGTACCATTGATAAGGTTCAGTCCCTGATCAGAGTCCTGGCTTCAGTCTTGAAGGGCTTGCATGACCTCGAGAATGCGGACTTCAATGATGCCAGGGAAAAGGCCAACATGTTGCGAGCCAAAAAGTTCATGACAATCGCAGGCTATTTTGAGAAGCATTGCGACTTTGATAGGCACTCCGCGTCATTCAAGCCCCTGATCCCCTGGTTCCAGGGTGGATCCATCGTCGGCTTTACAGTTCAGTCGTTGTTGCCGTTCACTCACTCAAAACAGCCTCTGACATTGCAAAGTGCCGCGTTCCATAGCATTGGGCTAATCTGTCAGTCATGGCCCTTCCAATTCACCACGCCAGCCGTGAGCAAGACCTTTGCATCAACTCTTCAGCATGGCGATCCGGACCTCCAGCAAATCGTGCTTTCGAACTTCAGGGACTTCTTTGCGAACGCCGAGCATCAGGCCTCTCCAAAGACAGAAGAGAATGGCCAAAGCAATAATCCAACAGCACCAAAGCTTGGTGGGTCGATGACAGCGAATGAGCGTGACAGCGCCTCCGCCTTGATCACTCAGCACTTCATCAAAGACATTCTCGGCATTGCTCTCGCTAGTCAGGATGGATCTGCTTTGACCGCCACCGAAGTCATAGCCAGCATCAATCGGCAGGGACTTGCCCATCCGAAAGAATCAGGACCTGCGTTAGTTGCATTAGGTACGTCTACGCAACCCGACATTGCTCAGGTGGCTTTTCAAGAACATCGTTTGCTACATCAACAACACGAGAGCATGTTCGAGCGTGAATACATGAGGGCAATACACGAAGCATTCATATACCAGAGGAACGTGGTCAAAGATCCTGTCGGTTTCACTGGTCAACCAGTCACGGCAAAGCTGAATGGCATGTGGGAGATCATCAAGACGAGCAAAGCGAAGTACCAGAAGAAATTTCTTTCCAATTATTGCTCCAAGATTGATTTCGATCCTTCAAAGATGGACATGTCTGAAGATCCGCCCATCACCCTGCAATTCTCGCGCTTCCTAACAGAGAACATGGCTTTCTTTGATTTCACACGCTTGGACGAATTACTCCACGCCATAGCGTGCATGGAGAGGATCGTTGCAGACACCGGCTCAAATGTTGCTCATAGTATCTCCACTGAAGTGTTCCATCTCACAATACAGGCAGATGCTTCAAAGACTGAAGACAACGGCGACCAAATGGCGACAGAGTACACAACGAATGGAGAAAGCGTAGACCTAGGCGCGCAACAGTCGCAGATGTCGAATGCAGAAGTAAAGCAGCCTGTTGATCCGGCGAGACTAAAGCAATTAACGACAGCGGCGGTGATCTTGTCATCACTCTGGGAAGCTAGAACGTTTCTGCGTCGTCTCTACGGTCAGAGTGCGAATCAACAGCGGCGTGAGAACGGCAAAGGAAGGCCTCCAACCAAGGATTTGAGCAAAGCCCCTACTCGTGTGCAAGGAGTGTCTGGAGAACGACTGATTTCAAGTATTGCTGAGAAAGTGGCATCATTAAGCACGGATGAAGGCATGATGAAGCAGTGTGAAGAATTCATCGAACTTCTCTCGGTTGACAGCGAAGTCAAGGTGAATGCGGACAGTGACGATGACCGTTTGGAAACGCCGGGCCTGGATGAGGCAGAAGAGAAAGACACCCCGATGAGCGGAGCATCTAGGGGGTTGAAGCGTAAGAACTCCATTTCCACAAATGGTACACCGAGCAAACGCCGCGGCCGACCTCCAATGACGAAACGGAAGTCAAGCCGCAAAAGTGTGGACAAAGATGGCGATTCTGACGGAGACTGGGATTGAGCGACTCGTGGGCGAGTGGCTACTACCTTGGAGAGAGCCTCTTTATCGGCCACTCGACAATTTTGTCGCTCTGGAGCTGCAAAAGTTGTTTTATGGCTTTTCGGGCTTGCATGATCTATACTTCATTTTCGCTAACCAACAGCATTTGGACTCTCATCATTGATCGAAAACTAGCAGTCACTAGCTGATGAATGCTTGTGATGATTCAACCTCTACTTCATTGCACATATTATTTACTCTCAGGTATTACCATGACACAAAGTCCCCACAATCGTACAATTTTACGTTCTTGTTCCCAAGGCCAGAGTGAGGTGAAGGTCAATGCGAGCAGGCTTACTTGTTCCCGTTCAAAAACCCATACTGCTTCTTGTGCAAGCATCTTTTGTGGATCTCTCTTAATCCCCGGGCATCTAGACCATCATCGGAAGCTGTGTCAGACAATTCGCTTTTCGCGGCGCGCCCGGCATTGACTTTTTGGGCAGGCATTGACGTGACGTTTTACGCCACTGATCATTGGGTTCTGCTTTTGAGCGCGACCAGGCACTCAATTGACTTTACCCCTTACTCACCACCTGGCTGAACGTAATGGACCACCTTGAACTTTGTGAGGCGTGAACAGTGTACCTGTCTAAGCTGGTTCCAAGCATGTTTCCAGCGGTTTGAGATGCTATCCAGGGATCCTTGAAGGCTCAGGTACCAATATCTTCATGGGCTGAAGGGTGAGATCGTAATGAGCTTCTCGATAAAAATATACTCCCTCTCGTCTCCTTCTTTTCATGCCAGCTATCTGTCAAGGCCCTTTCGGTCTTTCTCGAATATTCTCATGTGCTATGCTCTTTGGCGCTCCCCATGCGATAGTTTACACGAGCGAATTCAACTCCAATATGGCCTAGACTTCCACATAGTCACAATTTTTCGATGGAGTGGAACTCTTTACTTGTCGTGATGGAAAGAGCTTGGGATGAGTAGCTCCGGTAGGTTTAAATAGGATTTTGTCGTCCTAGAGACATCTGTGACTTGTTGCTAGGCCGTAAGCCACCAGCTTGGCCATCCAATTTATGGATATATAGGCTCAAGAAGTTCCCCCCGTCCTTCCTTCTTTCCAGATTTCGATTGAGCTTGTCAATATCAATTTCCCAGTCTGCTCAAGACTACTCAATCCCATATCTTCTGAACACTTCTTGACTTCCTCCTGTTAACCTACCACCAAGCACCACTACCACCATCGAGGACAGGAGATTCAACTCTGTTCTCACCGCCACGATGAACACGTACGTGTTCATCCTCTCCCTCCTGGCCCTCTTCGCAGGGCTATTCCCCGCCGTCACCGCCATCCCCGTCGGTGACATCGTGGTCGAGACGCGCGTCACGCCCGTCTACCACCTCACCTCCGTGGCGCCCAAGCCACAACAATTCACCAACGCCACGCTCCCAGGCGTGGCCGGTGCCCCCTCTGCCTCCTCGCCCACCAACAACACGGAGGTCAAGGTCAACCCGGTCCCACAGGCCCCCCCCGCCCCTTCCGCCGCCCCCACCGACGCCAGTGCCGGTGCCGAAGCCACGTCTTCGCCCGCACCGGCCGCTCCCCCCGCTCCCGCCGTCTACGTGGCGGAATACCACCCCCCCTCCGGCCCCGCCCCGCCCGGCGCTCCTCCCGCTTCTTCCTCCGCGGGGGATACATCCTCCCCGGCGTCCTCATCCCCCCCCAGCGGCGGCGGCGCCTCCTCGGACGGCAGCAGCACCGCCTCACCGTCCGCCAAATGCCGCCCGGACGAGCCGTCCATCCGGGTCAACAACACCTCCCCGCACAGCATCTGCTACATGGTGGAGATGTCCGCGGCCATCGGCCCCGGGGCCGGTCCCTCCTCCATCACCCGCGACGTCTCCTGCGGTCCGGGATCGGGCTTCAACGTCCCCTCCCGGTCGGCCATCGAGTTCTGCCCCGGCGCCGGCTTCATCGGCGCCGTGACCGCGTTCCGTCATCCCCACGGACGGAGGGGCAGCAGGGTCGAGTTCAACTTCGCCACCTCCCGCAACGAGACCTACTACGATGTCGATTACGAGATGGGTCTGGACTCGTGCACCGTGGGACCCCGCTCCGGCCGCCCGCGCGTGCTGGACGGTGGGGCCAGGCTGCTGGGCTCGTTGGCGGGGGAGCGGGATTGTTTGGGCCGCGTCAACGAGGCGTTTCAGCGGTTGGACGAGGCCGGGAAGGTGGCGCTCCTGCAGGCCGATGCGGAGGGGCACTGGTTGAGGATGGATGGGGAGGGGAATGTGAAGGGGGTGGGGATGGATAAGGGGGCCCCCGGGAGGTGGGTGAGGTTTTTGCAGATGGAGGTCGGGTTGAGGGGGTATGTGAGTAGTGGGAGCGTTGCCGGGGAAGGCGTGGTGGGCGAGGAGGCCGAGGTGAGGAAGACGGCGGATGGGTATACGTGGAGCGTGGAGGAGAGGCAGATGGAGTTGACGGCCTATTGAGCGCGCGCGGTGGGTTTCCTTTGGTGCGGGTTTTCTGACTTCTTGGTTTGGATTGGTTTGGGGGGCTTTGATGATTTGGACGATACCTTCCTGAGCATGGCGCTTTGGCGTTCAAAAGAGAAAAGTGACGCCGATACGGGCCGTCAGGACAGCTCGTCCATAGGGACTTGAGCTTAGACTCCTCAATTTACTTTCACCTTTCAGTTGCATCACAGACCGACTCATGAATCCCAGCCCCTTTTTTGTTGGCCTTGCTCAGTCTTTGCCGCGTAGGCTTAAGAGGAATCCCTTTCGCTGTTGCTTTCCTCGAAAAGTTCATGTGTACACTTTAATTTCAGGTAGTTCCGCGAGTCTCAGCAGCCAAAGTACCTTTTTTCAACCCATCTATCGATACCATCGTCGCCTATCTCAGCAAGGACGACCCTGATGTCCGAGAATACTCTCATTAGACGCCTGACACCCATGTGGCCGGCAAACATTGTCACAAATACAATTCTGTTCTCCGCCACTCCGTGATCCACAAGCACCTTCACTGCCATGAGCGCCGCTCCCCCACTGCTCATTTGCGGATCCAAGAGCATGACCATATGGTGATTGGCGATGTCATCCGCCAGGCGTAGATAATGCAGCTCGGGCTCACCAGTTCGGAAAGATGATTGGATGAGTATACGGCCGGTCTTACACTCCGGAATGACGCGCTTGAGACCGGTCTCGAGGCAAGAACCTCCTCTGAGTATGACGACCGCCGATGCTTCACCTGTAGAGTGCAATCCCTCATAGGACGAGCCTTGTGGCGTCTTGACCGTTCTAGGAGCGAATTCTCTGTTTTCCAATGCTCGTTCAACGAGAATCGTACTTAGGCGATCAATGTAGAACATAAAGTCCACTTCATTGGTCTGGGGATTCTGAATGATGGTGCTCATGCCTTTGACTTGGGTTGATTGAGCCAAGATCTGTATGTTAGGAGGGAGCGGCTCATCGGCCACTTCCTTACCAAGTCGTTCGAGATCGTCCTGATGCTGACGCGATTTCTCTTTGAGGGTCTTGCGGACTCTGTTGACAACCATATCGATGGCGACTCGATTCTGCACACCACGCGGAACAATGATGTCTGTCTCAAAGAATAAGCTCTGACGGCTCCAGCACCATAGAAGAATTAGGATCGAGCTCACCTGCAACTTTCCGCTGGGGCTCCACATAGCGTTCGAAGTTCGGCTTCACGAATGACATCCATTGCTTGATGCAGCCTTCGATGTCCCGGCCCCGTTCACGCACGTCACGAGTAACTTGCGGGAGCTTAGCATTGATCAGCAGTGTGCCTTGTCAAGGCATCTCGAATCTGGCAGACATACTTCTCCGAGCAAGGCAGACGTCGGCGTCCGCCTCACAGAATATTCTAATGTCCAATAAATCCAGAACACGCCGATCGTACAATGCAAAGATACCCTCTAATATCAGTACATGAGGCGAGTAGATTGACGTAGTCTCCCTTTCGCGTTGATGCTTTTCGAACGAATAGATCGGTATCTCGGCTCGTCGCCTCTTCGGGTGTCAGCATGGCTGTTTCACCAAAGACCGGGAAGATCATCTGACCCTGCTTTCAGATCTCTCAGCCGGTCAACGAGTGCATCGAAATCTATAGCGTCAGGAGAATCGAAATCATATTCATTGAGATGAGCCTTCATGTTCTGGTCGATATCGAGTGGCTTGTAGAAGGAATCCTAGATGTACATCTTCAGTGGCGGCCCCCGAAATAGGAGGGAGCAGTGGAAACCATTGACAAGATGACGACCCAGGGTAGATTCAATGAAGACACGATTTCGAGTGCTAAAGATGTCTTGCCGGAGCCAGAAGAGCCGGCGACGCCAATGATGCTTGTATTTGCCCATGGAGGCAGGTAATGCGCTCTTTCCATTCTTATCTACAACGCCAGAACATAATCACTCGTCAACATGGAAAAGCGTCAAGGAAGCTGCGTCATCTGGAGTAAATCGACCACGTAGCTCTAGTGACATGCTAAGAACGAGTCGAGCAGTCCGACTATAATACTCGGTATCATCTCATAGTATTCGATAGAATTAAGATACAACCGAGGAACGTAGAGCCACCCCAGCCACCAGCCCTACCCGTCCTTAAGCCACAGCCTCACAAAGCTCGGTTGCTGAAAATCATGGACGACAATTCGACTTCAAGTTCCCCTCAATCACATGGCCTCAGTCATGAAAGGTCCTCAAGTCCGAACTTGGACCACTTCTTCCAAATAGAGCCTACCTTCACTACCATCTGGATTATTCAAACGCTCCTTGATCGCACTCAGCAAAACAGGCAAGGCGACGATATTAGGGATACCAGGGAAATCCAGTATGTAACGTTCCTGAGACGAGAAGTTCTTTCCAATGATCGATAAAGAAGTCCTTCGCCCTCTCCTAGCCAGTTGTCCCATCACCTCGACACCAACCAGACTGTCCTTACCGCAGACGCTATTGGAAGTGGTGTGCGCCAGCTTCTTCATCCTGGATCACCCACCGTAAGCAACTTTCAGGTCAGAGATCTTATAATATGGCTGACAAGAACTCGTGTAGATGTCTTCTACCACAACATCAACAGCAACACCTCCACGGCAGCATTTCGATGCATTACTTGAGGATGTTAAAGTTTCCAAAGCGTATGTTTATCCTTGCAAGCGCGGCTCGATACGATGAGATGGGGTATGCCTGTTGGCTGTCATACTATGCAACGCATGTGGCTATTAGCCATCCATATCTCCAACGTCTCGCAATACTCGAGCCGATACGACGTCTGCAGACTGAAACAGCTACTGGGGCCTGCTTACAACTGGGGGAAGCCATCAAGATCTACCACCAGAGCCAAAGATATCCATTATGATGACTCAATTCAAGTTGGGAATCTCTCCGATATATAATGCGGAAATTATGTTAACTTGTCAACTGATATGGAGAAGTTCAATGCGGAATTCATGGCAATGCATCGCTAGAATTCGCCTGCTAACAGTTCCCTTCCCTGACTAGTGACTTCAACAATCTTATAATGGACTATCTCATCAGTCAAGGGTATCCTCATGCCGCCCAGAAATTCGCAACCGAAGCAAACATGCGCCTCACATCCGATGTCAACTCTATAACGCAGAGAGTGGAAATAAGAGATGCCATACATTCGGGGGACATTCAGACAGCGGTCGAAAAGATCAATGAGATGAACCCTCAAGTACGTATTGATTTGCGTTCGCCCGCTTTGGCCTTACAGTCCTCTCTTGCAATGATGATATCGATGTTCATGCACCACTCATAGCCCTTTTGGGTTTTGATGAGGAATAAACTCAACTTCAGTCTTCAGTCTGAGCAACACAATTTCGCACTACTCCCCGGACCTATTGGACATTCCAGCTACTGATTGCCCTTCTCTGCAGCTTCTCGACCAGGACGTGTCGCTCCACTTCGACCTCCTCAATCTGCAACTCATTCGGAAGATCCAAGATTGTGGGACGGGAGACCCAGAACCCGCGATTGTTTTCGCACGAGAGCGGCTCGCGCCAATTGCTCCAACGAAGCAAGAGTATCTGCGAAAATTGGAGCGAACCATGACTCTTTTATTCTTCGTCGGCACACAGCTCACGTCACCCCTCCTCGAGCTCACACAGCCCGGGATACGGCGAGAGGTCGCCAAGAACGTGAACGAGGCCCTGCTCAAGGGCAACGGCGAAAGAGCGAAGGCGACTCTTCATAATCTTGTGGGTCATCGGGCGTGGGCGTATAAGCAGGCACAAAAGGACAAAAAAGAGAGCCTCCCGGATCAGCTCGACATTGGTCTGGAAGCTCCGAAAGACGGCGGTAACGCTGGTAGCCAGAATGGAAGCACTTAGCGGGAATCTGTCACCACGAAAACCACCTTGTACGATTGATAAAGCTGGGAACGATGTTACGGGAACAATTGAGGATAAAAGGCAATGGCTGATGGCGTTTCCATGGAAAAAGCTGGAAAGATACTCCAGGCAGGAGACAGACAACGGCTGGGCGTTATGGTGGGATACCCTATTTGCTGGAAGCGTGGAGCCGAAGGTCGCATTGGCTGGGCTTCCCGCAAGAAAAGTTTTAGAGTGGCATAGCGGCAAAAGGCAGATGTTGGCGATATGGTTGTACTCATTGCTCTGTAACAATATCAAACCAGAGACGCCTACTTCGCAGCCAGACACCAGCCTTGCCAAGCTGTGAGAACCCCCGCGTCATCACCCTAAAAATCGGTAATCTCCCAAGTGCGCGAATCTGAATCTAAGTCTCTTGGGATGATGATAATCAGTCGAGCGGGTTTGGCGCAGTCCGGTCGGGTCCAGGGACGAAGCGTCCCCCTGAAGCAATGCATGTACTGCGCGTCTGAGATAATCTTCCGTATGGCTGCAACCACCAGATCGCGATCGAGTATTTGAGATAAAATCTTGAATTCTCCCCTGCAACGGATCATGCACGCCATTTTCGTCACAGGCAGGTACGGACTACAGCACCGTCCATGGGAATCGTTGAACGACCCAAAGCGGAAGTGCTTTGATCGCCCAACATCCCCAAGATTTTAGGATTCGCTTCCCAGGTCGTCGCTGTTGCGCATACAATATGCACGATGATGTGCCGATTCAAGGCCAAAGATGGATACTGCTCCAGATCCGTAAGAGGAATCCTCGCTTTTGGCGCAAACGAAGATGATGATTGGGAAGTCAAAAGGCAAAAGACTCGACAAGAGGAAGACGTGAACGGCTCACTGTCTTGGGACTGTCTCATGCAGAGGGCGGGAACACTACTGCTATCCCAAAGACGTCATCTTCCTCTTCTCAGATTCAGTGGCGTGTTGGAGATGTGTTTGGGAAATTGACCGTTGAAAACCAATCGAGCACAATCGCCTAAAGTCTACCGCACTTGCTCGGTGTGCACTTCTTCATCCACAGCCATTTCGCTGGATCCAGGCATGCCCCGGAGAAAAAAATCAGCATCCTAATCTAGCTACCAATCATAGTAGCATTGGCCATTGCAGACTTGCAGTGAAAGCTCGGATTATCGATGAATTCATGATGTTCTGATTCAGCAGCTGAATTAGTCGTAACCCAAAGCAGCTTGGCTTCCTGTCTCACGATGACTGATGAGGATTCTACCGCAATTCTTTAAATTCTAGACTTCACCCATCATCACGGCAAGATCTGGCCGACCGATGATAATCATGGCTAGCGATGACACAGCGAGTCAGCACTTGGAAGAACGACCACAAGGCTACCAACAGCATCAGTCTTATGAGTCTGTAGACGAAGCCACCTCGCTTGGCAGGCAGGATTGAAGGTGTAGAACGTGCTCTGGATCTCTCCAGCCAACCCCGGATCCCGACGGGTGAACCTATTTCTTACCACTCCGTATTATGCTCGACAGACATATCGAAACAAACTCCCTCATCTAGGGGACCAACCGTGTTACGACATGAGTCTGTTTTTAACCTATTGACAGCAATGCTTGATCGGCTCCGCCGCATTTAAGCGATCTTATCACACAGTCAGCAGCTCAATTCTCCTGCTTACCTCATGTAGAAAGAGCACTATGCATGGTGCATGACCTCTCAGAAGCGAACACTGCTGCTTGGGTATCTTTCCACTCCCGACCGCCGCGATGCATTTTTATTAACACAAAGCATCTGCTATTGGCTAGAAATTTTATCTTTCTTGCCCCACTCGCCTTTCTGCGTAGAAGTACCCCCGTACTTTGCAAGCGCGCTTGCAAGCCTCATCCTATTGCGCCAGTACGGGAAGGCTCCTGGTGGCCCCTACTGGCCCCGATTTCATGCATGTCGTGTGAACCCTGCACCAGAGCCTGTGCGTGACGCAGGCACCTACAGAACGAAACAAAATGTGTTGGCTGCGGCCGTGCTGGTTGCTGGGTCCGAAATAGTTTTCTGATGTAAGCAGCAAAAGTCTGCCTGGAACAGCCTTCGTACAGAGGGTCCTTGCGAGAGGTCATGAGGTGAATTGGCCGTTGCAGGTAATAAAAAAGGCGCATGACTGGCCTTCCTTGAATCGCACCATCTGCGTAGACCTGAGTGACTTCTCCTCTTTATTCTCTTTTCGATCCATTGGGCTCCTGTCAAAATGCAGTTCGCCATTATTTCATGCATCCCACGAAGAACATCCAAACTCTGAAATTCTCGTCTGTCCCTGTTTGGACGATCGGTGCATGAAAAGATTGGTGGCTCCACAATCCCCCTTTCTTATGATCGTCAGTGGTGGAAGCTTGGTATGACTTGAGGAGGCAATATAATTACTTGGCGTGGGTAACGTTTTGTGGCCGCCGTTGGATTCTGGGGAAACATCACAAGCCTGATAATCAGCAACATGCCGTTCACACCAGTCGAACTAAGAGGAATTGAGGTTGCAGAAAGAGTCGCGTCATGCTTTTCACTGCTTGGGACAATCTTCATCTTCCTGACCTTCATATCTTCACCCGACTTTCGACGGCCAATCAACAGGCTGGTATTCTACGCATCATGGGGCAATACACTTTGCAACATTGGGACCCTGATATCGACATCTGGCCCCCAAGCAGGCGCAGGCTCACATCTGTGCCAGTTCCAAGGCTTTCTGATTGAGATGTAGGTTGCCGTCTGCTCGAGACCCAATCCTCATGAAAATTAAGCTGACGACCGCAGGTTTGTACCGGCTGACGCTTTCTGGAACTTGGCAATGGCTTTCAACGTCTACTTGACATTGTTCAAGAAGTACAATGCCCAGCAGTTGAAAGCCCTCGAATGGAGATACCACTGCCTTTGCTACGGGATTCCCATGGTACTTGCAGTCACTTGTCTTTGCGTCGAAACTCAAGGTAGAGGCAAGATTTACGGAAATGCCGTACTTTGGTGCTGGATCAGCCAAGACTGGGACTTTCTCCGGGTTGCCTTGTGCTATGGTCCTGCATGGTGAGTTGCTCAGTCGAGCTCGCATCTATGTCGAATCATTCTCTGACGGGATTATCAGGGTCTGCATTGTCGTTGCCTTCTCCATCTACCTCACTTCGGGCGCTGAAATCTTCAAGAAACGACGTGAACTTCGCGCATTCAACAACAGCAACGGCGGCGGGCCACCGGACAAGAGCGTCTCCGCATCCACGGAAGAGTCATGGGCCAACTTCAAGACCACACAGATTGCAGTGACCTCTGAAGTCGGGTCGGCTGTGATGCCCCTTGGCACAATCGAGGAATGCTTCCACCCACATCCGGCTTCCCTGAGCAAAGCGCAACAGAAGCGCAGTCCACAGGTGTCCATGAGCGGCAAGATCTACGAACCCTACAGCGTCGATATCGCATCGCCTCCCAAGGAAGGCCGACCACGCATACCCCTATACACCAGCGCCAGCACGAGCACGCAAGCGCAAAAGAAGAGGAGCGCCGCCATGGAGGCGAATCGGGCGGCATGGGGCTACTCGAAAGTGGCGCTGCTGTTCTTCTTCTCGCTGCTGATCACCTGGGTGCCCTCGTCCGCCTTCCGGATCTTCTCGCTTGTGCATCCCAAGTCGGAAAATCTGGGCCTCGCCTACGTGGCCGGGATCGTGCTCTCGCTCATGGGCTTCTGGAACTCGGTCATCTACTTCATGACCTCGCGCGCGGCCTGCAAGGACCTCATCGTCACCGTCTTCTCCCGCGGCAACAGCCACCTGCGCAAGAACGACATCAACGTTATCAAAGGCAGCATGGGCGCCACGCCCTTCCGGAAACCCAGCCAACGAGTCAGCTGGGGGGACGACTTTGAGAGATTATCCGAGCACGAGCAGGGGGAGGGGCATGGCAGTGTGGGGGAAAGCACGCCGAGTTTATGAAATGTTTTCCAGCCAAAAAGGGTGACAGGCTTGTAGAGAAAACGAGTGACACGATTAAACGAATGGAGAGAGCAATCTGAATAACTTCACACTACCTGCGTATCGCACTCACTGCCCACAACCCCAGAGAGGTCGTCTGAACCACTTAGCCCCCCCCCCCCCACCCACCTTCTCCCCCTTTTTCTCGGCTCCGAACAAAAGAGTAAAATCCTTCCCATCCCGCGCACACCGGCACACCACGATAATCCACTCCCACACCCATCCCTTTTCCCCACATGATGTACATACCATACATAATCCAAAGAACCTTGCCTTAGCAATCATTAGCACTAACATATCCCCCACACAAACTCAACCCATGGGTCTTCCCTAGTCCCCTCCCCAATGCAGCGATCCAGCAACCAGCCCGGCCCCACCCCACCACCACCAAACTAAATGTGAATGCCGGCCGGGCCTGCGACCGGGGGTCGAAATCTATGTATGCATCATGCAGGGGTGAAGCCGCGGGGGAGTTGGAGAGAGCTGCGATCTCCAACGTCCCGACCGAGCCGAAATTTTCAAGGATGCCTAGCACACTGACACTGACACCGGGGGGGCACACACACACGAAGTTCTCTATGGAACCTGGGTGTTGACGGGAAACGTTGAGCTTTCCCCTCTTTCAAGAATCCCGTCAATCTCGAACACGGTGTTGAAAACTCATCAGCACAATCATCAAGATACAAAATGGGATAAGAACAGGATCGCTCTCGCGCGCGAAGGAACAGTCTTCCACCAGAGTACTCATTACAAAGGGGATGAGGGGGGGGTTGCTTCAAGAATCATGAAGATTGTCCCACCCACGTAAAAACGGCAGAAAGCAGGCCGGCACTGCACAGACAGACATTCGAAGTTCAATCATCCAAAGGACCATCGCCATTACCCCCCCCCCCCCTCCTCCTTTCCGCACTATCAAATTCCTTCCATCCCCCCCTCTCCTCCCTTTCACTGGCTGTAAATCGGCTCGAACCCTTTTGTCGTTCATGCTCCAGTACCGACAGATCTCCCTCATGCAGTCGTCCGTACCTGAATCTCCCCACCTCCCAAAGTTCGTCAAATCCCGACCGACGCAAGCCCCTCGCCGAAAAACCCCCCCATTCTCGTCGTGCAGTGGGCGAAAAAATATACATGTCATATGTATGTATATATGCATAATGATCCCCAAATCGACGTGATCGCACATGATGCATCTGCAAGCGCCAAGCTGGGAATTGTGCGATCCATGTCACCTGCAGGGCAAGCACCGCGAAACAACTTTTCCTTCGATTATTTTCCCCGGGGTTTTGGGTTCGATTCGGGGGTTGTTGCATGATCGCATTATCGTCGGGAACCACCCGCGGTACTGTGGACGTAACATACTTATTTTCTGTGTATACAGGTTTGAGCAAGATTATTGGTCTGGCGGGTCTGGTGACGGCTCCCCCTTCCCCGATTCCGGGGTTGAGCACATTCAGGTACGGGAGCTGCATGGAGAGGTTAGCGTGCTAGAGGATTGAGAGTTGAGGATTGAAGTGCCGGGATAGCCAGGAGGAGATAGAGGAGGCAATAGTGTATGAGTGTGCGATTTGGACGGGTAGGACGGATGTTGATGGATGGATGGATCTGGATGAACTGGCTTCGATATCTGCAGTACCTGGGATTCGGGATTGAGGACATTCAGGTACGGACGCTGCATGAGAGAGTCGGTATGCTAGGACAGGAAAGACGAAAAGGGTTCGAGCCGATATTATTGCCAGTGGAAGGAAGAGTCAATAGTGCACTGCTTTTGAAGATATGATGGGTTTGGATGATCCACTTCGACGTCTGTCTGCGGTGCCGACCGACATCCTCTCTGCTTTTGCGTCCCTCGGTCTTTGCATTGGATAATCTTCATGATTTTCATGTGCTTGGAGTCTGATTGTAGATTGTTCTTTTCATTCGGGAGATCGCTGTCCTTCTGCTTTCGTCACTTTTTCACTTATGGTTTCGGTGGTATAGGCCATAGATTCATTATGGATGGCTCTTGCAAGATCGGAGGAAAACGAGATCCCTTTACACCACGTTTAAGATCGCTGGTCATAAAGAACGTCGGCTGGAGACCATTAATGGTGTTCGAGATTGACAACATTCTTTACAAAATTGATCAAACATACTTGAAAATGCGTCCTCATTGAATCATCTTTATGAGTTTCACACGTGTGCTTCCGGCTTGGGATGGGAAATCTGGTGAAAGATTGCACAATTCCCTTCGAGTATTTACCGTCTCTTTCTGCTTTCGCCACCTTTTCTCTTGTCGTTTCGATGGTATAGGTCACAGGCTCATCATGGATGAGGTTTTGCAAGGGCAGAGGATGAGGTGGTCTCTTGTGCCATGTCATATTCCGCCGATGATGCTCATGATACCTAAGGCCACGGTATTGACTGGAGATTGGCTGTTGTATTAGAGAATGACGATACTATTTTCGACATGTTGGACATCTTTGAGCATGGCACTTCGTACATTTTTGTATGAATACGGGTAGCTGAACTGCTGATGATCTGCTGTCCAATGCCTTGGCCACTTTCACCTCTGATGAAGCCCTTTCCTCTTCATCTATCGCCGTATAGTTCCTACCTCCTTCGTTCCCCATTGTCACCCTTTGCACGCTCACGAGCTACAATCCCATCAGTGTTGCACCCTATCAACTCCATACTCATCCCTGAAGGCGCACCTTGCCTCCACGATCCAACACTCAGATGTCCAATCGTACTTATTTCAAGTACGTGATGTAAAGTAGTACTGGTAAAGCAGGATCAGTAGAAAGGATCCAAGTATGTTCTCCATTCATAAGGCCCAGACTACGTCTCCCTCGGATCCGGAACACCACTTGGGGTATGCAGCCAAATGTCAAAAGCGACTCTATCAACACGTGCCAGGATGGCCCTTGTCATCGCGTCTATCCGCGACTGCTCCAGATCGTTGTTCCAGGCCCACTCCATCAGGGCGAGATAGTAAGCAAAGACGTTGGGGTCACTGATAGGCAGCAGGTAGAGCGGACTCGACAGGTCAAGCCACGGATGGACTTTTTCAGCGAGCATCTCATGGAATCGCGGAGAATGAGCTGGCGTGGTCAGGGCTGGGGTCAGCGGTTCGGATGGACCGGCTTGGGGCAGCGGTGAATGCCATTGCAACATTCGTCCGATCTCAAGATCCATGTTCGCGGTTCCCTCGGCCATGCATCGAGGACATGTGGGCTCGATTCTGCTGCGATGATTGGGACACCACGGTGACAATGACCCAGGCTCCGACGGGTTCACGTTTAATGATGTCTGAGGCGAGGCTTGAGCTGGCGGAAGTTGCGACTGCACTGACCGTTGCAGCTCCAGATCGATGTCTTGCTCCCACTCTAATTTACAGACGGAACATCCGGAGATGAACATGCCAAAGTGTGTAGAACATCGGACTGGGTATGCACTAGGCATGACTAAGTTGCCATCTGGGTGTTCGGGTGTTGATTCAACAGGTCCGGGCTCCATAGGGACTGCCACCTCCACGTCCGCTGGGCCAGCACTCATAACTTCCTCGTCCTTCTGAAGATAGAAATCTCTCCAAGGATACAGAGGCGGAGAACGATCCTGAGCTTGCCCACCGAGAAGCTCCTGGATTCCAGTGATGGGCCTGCAATCGCTTTTAGCGTTTCAATTCCCTTGACATATACGGGAAACGATTCACCTTGGCTCTCGCTCTTGTCTCATCTGTTCTAATACCTCCTGTACTTGCTTGTCCTTCAAGAAAAGATCGTACGCGGAGGTCAGTATCCCTTGAACACGTTCGTACTTGCTGGGTAAGTCCTGCGGAAGATCCAGTCCTTCCCATTGTCTAGGGGCCTCGTCATACCCGTGGCGACTGGGTGCATTCTCTATCAGACCCCCAAACGATAAGAGACTTCCATTGAAGGATGTCTTCTGGAAATGCGATAACGCGTTTTCAACAGGAAATGTGTTTGATTCGGTCAGGCCGTCTGTGCCCTTCCAATAGACCTGGGCATGGATTTCCAATTCTTTCAAATTGTCACAGAGGAATAAGAAGTTATAGATGCGCCGTATGAGCTTGATCGATCTCTTACCGTTGGCACGCGCAGGGACGTTGGCACGCGATTTTAGTGTGAACCTCAGGCTAGTCAAACGTTTCAAGCGTCGATCATCAAGCATGTCTTCCAAGAATTCAACGAGCAGAAGTGCAGTCCCGAACTCGAATTTGTTGAGGCTGAAGAAGAGGTCCAGGAAATCTTCTCTGAATTGCCGCGAGACTTGTGCGAATTCATGTCGACGCCACAATTGTAATGATTCTTGCTTAAAGTGTGCCCCTGAGATGAATTCTCCCAGCGCAGCTTGGCCAATGTAGCGGACATTGCCGTGCTTATCGCGTTTGACAATATCGGGCTCAAAGTAGGTCAGGATGTGGTGGCGGATGTCCTCAGGGAGCGCTGAGAAATAGTCGCGGTTCATGGTGGATGTGTGTTATTGTTTCTCCACTCTTCGCCAGATCCTATTCAATACAGTCGTTCTCCCGTCAGGGCAGAGGAGTGACTTTGCGTTGTACAGAAGCTGAGACTGGGACCAAGTATATTGATTCGCGAAGTGGATAAGGATATGCTGCGGCAGTGATGCTGGGCAACCTTGATTGGAAGATATGTAGAGCTCTAAACAGCAGTGCAACCCCCTCTTATCAACGTAGATAGAAGCGTTCTACAAGAATACCGAAAGAGATAGATGTAAGCATGCAAACAGAATACAAAGAATAGCAGTAAACATGTATCAGTATGTTGTGCTCCAACTGTTGCTTGAGAAGAAGTGGATGGACACAGATGGGCGTTGTCATAACACGCCGCGCCTTCCACGACAACAACGCGTGCACCACATGGCCTAAAGAGGCAGTGGCTGACGAAAATTTCTGAAAGAGCTGGACTTTGCTTGCCTCATACAGGCCCAAACGTTCGAAAACAGTACACATCTGGACTTGTACCTTTGACACCTCTCGTAAAGCTTGGCTCCCTTACCATTGAACTCGATAGAGAGTTTTCCGTCTCATAGAATTCCGTCATTTTCTGTACGGCCACGAGGTCATCGTCTCCCCGCAACACGAACAAGCCGCGTTACATCTGGAAAGAGATTCATTGAACTGCAATCGCTATAATGCTCCTCCCCACAGCCGTGCACCCTACTACTTCTTATCCTCAACTCACTCACTTTGTCGGTATCTTCTTCAACCTCTTCGGGCTATGCACAAAATTGTTCGCATACGCCTTGGGCGTGAACTTGCGCTCGTTGTGCTCCTGCACGAAATATTCATACCCTTGCTTCATGGCAAAATGGATGGCATCCTCCTTACTCCGGAAATTCAGATGGGTCCCCTGCATGAAATCCGCAGACGACTGCCATCCCATCAGGGGGTTCTCCCACCGGTGGCCTTTGGACATGACGTCCCAATCCATGCGCCAATGGTGGCCGTGCCAATCGCCCGATTGGGTCGCTGTTTTCGCGGGCCGGTATATTCTGGGAGTAAGGAGGTCAGGACAGGGGATAGGAAGGCCGCCGTAAGAGGGTTGAAGAGATGAGGGTCTACTCACCTCACTGTCCGTCCCTGCAGATCCACGGGAGCTCCTGACAGCACTGCTGCAGGCGTGATTTCATGAGGCTCACTACCATCCATGATACGCTTGGGTATCGGTGAGAAGTTCCTGGTAGACGTTATTAGCAATGGTTTGTAGCCACATTTCCCCGGGGCAGTGTAGGACATACGATGTGCCGTGATCAACCGTTGCGCCATAATCTGGCTGATGCTCCACGAGTCCCTCAGCTGCATCTTCTTGCCGTATCATTTCCGATTCTCCCTTCTGAGGTGCCGGCGGATCTGAAGAAGCTTGTGGTGGTGTATTCTGGAGGCCGTGGGCCCATCTTCTGTTCGCCGCGGGGGCAACGGATCTGTGTGCTAATGGCGAGGAGCGAGCCAGGAGTCGGCTTGCAAGCTGGGGGCGAATCAGTGACATTGTGAAGGTCAATTGTTCAGAACCTTGAGGAATACTTTCCCAACTACCTGAATCCAAAGGATAAGTTTCCTTCACTCTTTCCAATGTCGTCGTCGGCGGTTCGGCGCTAAGATTGAATGACTAAGCCACCCTGCCAAGCATTTACATCTCCGACTTTCAGATGCTGCTGCTTCTACAAGTGACCACGACTTGCCAAACTCCACTCCACCTTCACGCAATTGCTGGACTGGGTGGGTTTCGCCAGCTCTTGATTCCGATTTCGAAGATTGCAATCACTTATCCATCTCAGTGTCACGACCGTGACAAACCCGAAACCATGAGCTTCATCGCCCGCCGCACCATCACCACCCTCGTCCCTCCCAGAGTAAGTCCCCCAAATACCTCCCAAATGCCCTTCCCGTAGCAACATCAACAACTGACCACCTCCCTCTTACAGATCGCCAATCCCTCCGTAAGCCCACCTTTCCTCCCACTACCATCCCCCAAAACTCGCCGCAAACCCTTTTTCCTCCCCCCCCAAACGAACAAAACATCCCCAACCCATACATAGAGACACAAAGAAGCAAGAAACACTGATTGGGATTTGTATGAGCACAGCAACTCACCACAGCCCCCAATGCCGTCTCCGTCAACCGTGTGATGAAATTCTACGAGCACCTCCCGCGCGGGCCCGCGCCCAAGATGGAACCCAGGGGCCTGTTGCAGCGGTACCAGGCTAGGTATTTTGGGGAGAATGAGAGTCCTGCGCGTATGTTTGTTTCATCTCTCTCTTTTTCTTTTTCTTTTTCATTTTGTTTGTTTAGGGGCCGGTGGGCGGATGGAAGGGGAAGTGGTTTAGCACTGCCAATTGGGAAAATCGTGGGAGGTCGGGTGGATGTTTTGGAAAGGAAAGAGACAGACGAGGAACGACAAGCAAGAATGGCTGTGGAATGGCCCAATGGCAAGAGGAATTGGGAGTGATGCATGGATCTTTTGAGGATACAGTGGCTAATCCGTCACTTCCACAAACACAGCATTCTTCCACGTCATCGGCTTCCTGCTCGTGATCGGGTATGCGCAGGATTACTATTTCCATCTGCGTGAGTTTCTCTGATCTTCTTGGGCTGTGCTATGCACGGAGAAGGATCTGATTGGATGGTGTGCAGGTCATCACAAGAACAACCCGCATTAGGACTTGGATTGTGAATGGGGGGATGGCGAGAGCGGTAGGTGGCAAGGAGGAGGGGATTGTTTTGTAAAGAATGAATCTGGCGACGTCGTGGTTTCCAGGACGGAAGTACAATGAGCTTGTTCTTTATCTTTGGCTTTTGATGTTCGTGATGACGC
Source organism: Ramalina intermedia (assembly GCA_003073195.1). Lineage (NCBI taxonomy): Eukaryota > Fungi > Ascomycota > Lecanoromycetes > Lecanorales > Ramalinaceae > Ramalina > Ramalina intermedia. The sequence goes on along the minus strand of PEKF01000053.1, from coordinate 108,020 downwards.
AGGCTTGTCTATTTTCCTTTGTTTTCTCTTCTCGATTTCTGCGTGCCATCCGTGTTCCTTGCATGCGTTGAGCTGCCTGGTTCAATTGGATATTGTCACACAGGTGGGTCTGGATGCGTGTTGCGATTGCAAGTGCATGTGCTCAGAATCATCTGCCCTCGTGAGCAGATCTGGAAATATTCTTCTCCTTTGGTGGTTGCGAAGAGTACGCTTTGTTGTGGTGCCTCTCGTTATCATACAATTGGGCCGACTTGGCTCCACCTCCATTTCTTAGCACTCGAAAACAGCTTTCGCCTGCCCCTTCCTTCAGACGGCCATGGCGCAACATCCTCTTGTCTTCAAAACCACAGCTCCTGCGATAGCCAAGGGGCAAACTTTGACAGGCGCATAGCTGGCCGCGATGTGGCGTGCAGTCTTGACAGCGATACCCATCCGGTCTCATTGCGACTTTGCCATTGTGGAGTCGGTGACTAGAATCCCACATCATCACCTCGTCCATTCATTCTGGCGTAGCCCATCAGCTACACCTTATCAGCCTTCGACTCACCATCACGATATCAAGCGTTGGGACTTACCACAACCGTCCTTACCTCACACGATGGCCCACACCACCTCAGTAATCATCCTCCCTTGAAGTCACCCCGCTCTCCACCACCACTTCCTGCCCCTTCTCCCCTCTTACCGGTGGGCTCATCCCGGGACCATGGAAAATCCTCCTGCCGCCCCTCCCACCGTAGGCGCGCTCCAGCTCCTGCCAGTTCCGATGCTTCACTGACACCATGTAGGTCATCTGCTCGTCCGAAATGGGTCTGTTGTCGTCCTCGATGGCGCCGTGGAAGGAGCGCCAGATGGCGTAGCCCATCAGGACGCAGAAGCCGGCGCCCAGGATGACCAGGAGGACGATTAGAGGATGGGAGAGCTCGGCCATTGTTTGTCTTGGTTTGCTTTGGAGGCGTGTGGAGTTTTCTGATTTATCCAAAAAGGGAGAGCCGCAGGAGAGGAAAGGAGTAGAACAGACAGTCAAGACGGCGAAGAAACAAACGGGAGCCGCAAGACAAAAGGGAGTAGAACAGGCAGTCAAGATAGCAAGCAACAAACAGAAGCACAGCGACTTCTTTTTCAGTCATCACCGAAAGAGAACCTCAACAGGCGCCCCCCAAGACAGATTACCCGATCGAGCAAAGCGTACGCTTGCAGTTAATATAAAATTCTCGTATTGCACCTGTTGGTGCCGGGGAACAGGGGTGATGGTTGACGGCCCTAGGGACTTGACAGCTTCACGAGCCGACAAATTATATTGCCGCTGTTCGTGCCAAGATCTGCTGAGTAAAGGGGATCGACTCGCTAGAAACGGCTTCGAGGTTTCGAGGGCAGGAATAACCCGATTCTCCCAGGGTGTCTCGCCTTTGGCCAGAAAGAAGCGTCAACGTGCGAAGTGCAGGCGCACTAACTTTTTATAAGAGAAAGATAACTCTTGCACACTAAATATCGCTGCCACACCTTGTTTTGGTACATTATGAGCCTGTTTCGAATCCCAAAGACACTTCGCAATGCTAGTAGACTCAAAATACTTGCTGGGATTTGTGTAGGAATCGCCGTACGGAACGCTTCCCCATTGACACTGTTTCTGGTCAGGGCGAGGGTGTCATAGGCGGCCAAGGGCGAGGGAAGAGGGGAGCGTACACCATGCCTGTTTCGGACCAAAGAAAAAGCAATCACTGGTTATCTATCCCGCGACAAGGCATTCCGTATGACTGCATGAAAGCTTGGGTCGGAGCGGAAAACTGTCTGGTAAAGGCCGAGGGGTCTCATAGTTGTGAGAGGTTGGTTCAGTTTGGCCGAATCGGTGAAGCGCAGGTCGTGCAATTAGCTCTGTTTGGTTTCCTGTACTGGTAATTTGCACGAGGCGTTGGTAGCATCTCGGCATGGCGCACATCATGCTTTTGATAAGACTGTTGGAATGCTTAAAAATAGATGTTTCGTCCCGCTCTCCACGCTATTGCCATGTAATTGCATCTATCAACATAAGAAACAACGAATTCCTCGTGCTTCACCGTGTTTCTGACCCATGATCGATTTTTTTTTAATTGTACGAAACGCGGGATGTGAACGCCGACTTACAATTCGCACATGCAATTGACATATTCAGCACGATAAATGGTGCATTCGAGGTTCTCTCACTCTTTGCTCGCTTTTTGGTTTTGTGTTCGGTTGACAGAGCATGATACGAATGGAGTCGATCGCAGACTTGTGTTCACAATTTCTCTTTTTTTCGGTTTCTGGTCTGACGATGGAAAAAAAGATCAAAATTCATACCTTCTGAACCCGAACATCCATGAGGACCGTCAAGCCTCGCGAGGAATCCAAACGGGGGGAAGAGGACTGGCTAAAAAGTACGACATCCCTGAACAGGTTTTGCCAAATTGATATGCGGGAGTATGAAAAAGGAAAGGGCGAGTCCAATGCATGGAAGCCACGCTCGAGGCGAGGTGATTGCGATGTAATGCCAGCAAAAAGACGTGCAACAGCCAGACTCGGCGGTGTGCGATCTCATCTTAATAGACGAGTCCATGTGAAGGTCGCTTGCGGATTTGTTTCCGAACGGATGTTACTGTTCTGGATTTATGATCGTCAGGCACATGATGCGGCTCTGCAAGTACCGCACCCCAGGGTCTAAAGAAGAGAAACATGCACAATTCCGGTCATCTCAAAGAACTTCTTCGGTCGAACAGGCTTTGCTGACCCCAAATCCAAGTCTCATGGAGAAGTCAGGTCGATGATGAGTATATCAAAAAGAAGAAGGAATGAAGATGTTGCATTCGAGTAAGTTTTTGTCTATGCTGTCATCGGCTGCGGCATGAAATTTCTCAACAAAATCGACCAAGCTTTGCGCCAAGGCCACCCTCCGAGATCTCCGTGAGCCCTGGCGGGACTGTAGCCCACGGCCCCACCAGATAATGGATCAATGATGATGGCTAGTGCATTTCTGCGCGATCCGCACCACAACAGGGTCCCACCGTACCTGACCCGCTTTGATACGAGTACGAAAACGGCTTTTTTTCCTCGAATAAACCGCTCTCGTTGCAGCAGAACCGGCTGCGCCGACCTGCTGGCTCAATTGTACACATGTGGAGAGGCTGTCACTTTTGTCAGTTCGCTTTGCCTGCGAGGGAACTTTCACCATGGCAATGCTATCCCGTCCCTTCGATCTGTTGAGGACCTACGTCGGATCACTCACTTGGGCGCCGTTTGTGCAAATCTCCAGGAGCACAGTTTTGGGTCTGCTGCAGAGGATCCAGCAGGGGCAATTGAAGGTCACCGACTGCGATGGCTCTGTGACACTCTGTGGAGCGATCAAGGATGGCGCTCCGAAGACGGAGTTGAAGGTGTTAAAGGAAGCTTTCTGGGTGCGGATGCTGCTGTTTGCCGACATGGTGCGGTGCCTGAGACTCCTCAATGGCTTCAAGCAAGGGAGAACGGGCTGATATGTGCTGGGCGTAGGGATTTGCGGAAAGCTTCATGTTGGGCGAGTTCTCATGTCCCGACCTAGCCAGCTTCTTTCGAGTGTGTGATCCACCACGCTTTTGGAACTTGGCTGACAAGACCAGCTCTTTATCCTGAACCGCGCCGAGTTGTCCAATGCGACGACCTTCACCTCCTCTCTTGCGTCAACCATCACCGGTCTCGCTCGCAGGACCAACACCCTGGCAAACGCTCGACTGAACATTTCTGCGCATTATGACATCAGCAACTCAATGTTCGCTGCCTTCCTCTCCGAAGATATGACATACTCGTGTCCGATCTGGGCCCCGACTTCGAGCCCGAAATCGGTTGGAGAAAGCTTGGAGGAAGCTCAAGAACGGAAGCTCCAATACTTCATCGAGCATGCCAAGATCAAAAGTACGGACCATGTTCTGGAGATCGGCACAGGATGGGGCAGCTTTGCCATTGCGGCGGTCCGAAAGACGGGTTGTAGGGTCACAAGCTTGACGTTGAGTCGAGAGCAGAAGGAGCTGGCAGACGAGAGGATAGCAGAAGCAGGATTCACGGAACACGTGGAGATACTGCTATGCGATTACCGTGCTTTGCCGATGCCGAACGAAGGACCGTATGACAAAGTCGTGAGCATCGAGATGTTGGAGGCGGTTGGTCGAGAGTATCTGGAGATCTATTTCGACTGCATCCACAAATTGCTGAAACCACACGGCGGAATCGGCGTGTTTCAATGCATCACCATGCCAGAAGCGAGGTATGAGGCGTACTCCAAAGGCGAGGATTTCATCCGAAAATACATTTTCCCGGGCGGTCATTTGCCGACCATTACCCAGTTGGTTGGAAGCATAGAGCGAGGATCCGCGGGTGCATTAGTGGTCGACGAGGTGTACAACATTGGCGGCCATTATGCGAAGACCTTGAGATTATGGAAGGAAAAGTTTGAGGTGAACTTTAACAGTAAGATCCGACCAGCCCTTTTGTCCGAGCACGAAGGCATGACAGGTAGAGACATCGATCTGTTTCGGCGGAAATGGGAGGTGAGCAGCAATTATCTGCCGTTTGATAAACCTGCGCTAACAAACCATAAGTATTACTTCACATACTGTGAAGCCGGTTTCAACACGAAAACGCTGGGAGACGTCATTCTGACAGTAGGACGAGAAGGAGCAATGGAAATGTTGGAAGGCATACCTTTATGACCCAACCATCTCTGTAGTTCAAGCCTTTGCTTAGAGCATTCAGCGAGCAGGCGTTTTGAACCAACCATCACATGCCGGCTGTAATCAGACATTCAAGTCATCACGATTGTGAGATAGAGCTAGAAATATCATTTTTTCCCCTTCTTCTTCTTCTTCTTCTTCTCATTCTTGACCTTCGAATCTTTGTCCCCGCCTTCTTCGATCCCAGCCCTTCGGTCATGGCCCCATTTCGCAATGTGTTCTCGATCAAAGTTTTCCTTTTCTCTGCGGAACAGTAGCATCGTCGCCCGTGCATCCTCCACGCTCGAATGTTCTCCTCCTTGAATATCGATGCCGAGAAGCTCACTCGCCAGCCTTTTCAGACCGGGCGTTCTGCCTGCCGCCAGCCGGCGAAAGGCTGGATGCCGACTGGTATCCCGAATATCGCGTCTCGGATGCCCAAACATCAGAGCGTCCAGATCATGCCGGATTGCATGTCCCACCAGAATCTTCCCCTCCATCAAGGCTGCCACATCTCGCTGAACAACCTCCAAGGTCCGCGCAGATTGCAGCAGCTTCGGCGTAATGCCGGAGACGTGAGTGCGGTAATCCGTGACAGTCTCCTTTGGCTGAACAAATGAATCATATACTTGATGACCGTGGTAATTGACGACGGAGACGCGCGCCAGGGCGGACTCCACACCAGGCTGAGGGCCCACACCAACCATTTCGCAGTCGATGGCGAGATATTTGCCCACTTCCACTGAAGAAGATAAACCGGCATTGAGATCATCTTGCAACGCAGGAACGGATTTGGACGGGTTCGAGTTGGTTTTGGTAACGGGGCCGTAAGCCTCTGCAAGGTCTTTGGCAGGGATGTCGTTGTCCTCCGCCCAGAGGGCTAGGGATGCTGAAGGTACTAGAGTAGCGGGCTTGGATGCTTGGACACCCATGATCTTGGTTTTCTTGTTTTTCGATGGGCCTTTTGATTCAGGTGATTGTGCATCGTTCAAATGATCATGACCGCGTTTCTTCCTATTGCCCTCCCCGTGCTTTACCTTAGGAAGATATTGCGGGTCACCCTTCGGCTTCAGCGTCGCTTGCAGCCTCTTCCAATTGCTCGAGAGATTCTGCAGGTCAATACCAGGCGCTACCACCGGCGCCATGGCATCCCCGCAATCCTCTAGATTGTTGCCATACTACGAGGTGGGATCAGGTTTTCAGAAGACGCCCTTCGCCCGTTGCCAAGGGATTCCACCTCACGTAATCACGAACCTTGCTCGTAGTGCTTATCGATAAGGCGCACGTTTCAATAAATACGAACTTTCGATGGAAGAATTGCATCTTGGTTTTCAAAGTACAGTGAATGCTTGATTTAGTAATATCGCTGTTATCGCCATTGTCAGCAAGCATGAAAGTATGGGAAAACTTCCCATCCCTTGCCTTTGAGTAATTGTCGCTACAAGTCTCCAACATTGCCTCCGTAGGCATTATGCCGAAAGCGCCCCACAGTCCAAAGCCCAATCTCTCCCCCGCCCACCCAATTAGTACGTGGCTTTCTGTGTGTTGAATCGTCTCGATGCTGGCAGTATCTCCCTGGATGATAGCTAACAGATCCTAGCCGACTCACGCTTCACCAATCTCCAGACAGACCCTCGATTCAAACTCCCCTCACGAAAACACAATCGAGTCACCCTTGACAAACGCTTCGCGCACATTTTATCAGACGAGACATTCTCCAGCCGGGCTAAGGTCGACCGGTATGGTAGGAAGTTGCCGAAGAAAGGCAAGCGAAATGAAGAATTGGAAAGCTTCTATCGGCTTGAGGATGATCAGGAGGAAGGGGAGGATGACGAGGTAGTATTGAAGGAGCTGAAGAAAGCAGGTGGCGACACCGAAAGCTCAGAAGGTTCATCATCCTCGTCAGAAGAAGAGTCCTCGGATGAAAAGACGGAAGATGAAGATGATCCGGAAGAAGAAGAAGAGATCTTTGGCCTGCTCGACCAGACAAGGGACGCTGAAGGTCTTGGTGAAAGCGGGATACCCAAGGGTGAGGTGTCGAATCGTTTGGCAGTCGTCAATCTGGATTGGGATAACATTCGGGCTGTCGATTTGATGGCAGTGTTTTCGAGCTTTCTATCTCAGGGAAACGGGGGACGAATACGAAAGGTCTCCATCTACCCTAGCGAGTTTGGGAGGGAGAGGATGGAGAGAGAAGAGATGGAGGGACCGCCGAAGGAGATTTTTGCACCTACCCAGAGCGACAGAAAGCAAGATCCGACCACTCTTTTGGACGACGATGAAGAGGATGACGGGGACGAGGAGGAAGACGATGATTTGGAAGTTGATGACGAAGACGAAGCACAATCCCACTCAGGTTCAACAGACGACGCATCAGCATCTTCGGGAGACGAACGGATTAAGCAACAAATCCTCAAACCCTCGAATGGCGCCGAGTTCAACTCTGCAAAGCTGCGCCGCTACCAGCTCGAGCGCCTTCGCTACTACTACGCCGTCATCGCCTGCTCTTCTGTGCCAGTCGCAAAAGCCATCTATGATGCAATTGATGGTACAGAATACCTCACCACAGCTAACTTTTTCGATCTTCGCTACATACCCGATGACACCGATTTCTCTGACGACAAACCCCGAGATGAGTGCGAGACAATACCCGATGGGTACAAACCAAACGATTTTGTCACCGACGCATTGCAGCATAGCAAAGTCCGGCTAACGTGGGACATGGACGACGGAGAGAGAAAGGAAGCGCAGAAGCGAGCATTTAGGGGTGGGAGGAAGGACATCGACGAGAATGACTTACGAGCATACCTAGGGAGCAATAGTAGCTCGGAAGACGAAGACGAGGCACGGGCCAAAGATCCTGCATCAACTGTCGTCGTTGTTGATGCCACGAGCGACAACGTGCCATCTGCAGCTGATGGCTCGCAGCCTGCCACTGAGTCAAGCAGCACTAAACCCACGCAGGACGAGCCCAAACTATCAAAGAAGGATCTCGAGCGCCAGAAGATGCGCTCCCTCCTTGGACTTTCCGCCGAATCTGCTCCCAGGTCCAAGAAGACCAAAGACACCGATGCAGAAGGCGACATGCAAGTCACCTTCTCCGCCGCCCTCACCTCTAATGGCGACAAAAAGTCCGTCTTCGAAAACACACCCGAGGAAGCAAAAGAGACAACGATCGAGAAGTACGTGCGCAAGGAAAAAGAGCGCAAAGCGAAGCGGAAGGAGAAGATGAAGACCGTTCGCCATGGCGGAGCCCAGCCTGGCGATATTACTAAGAGCGGACTATCAGAGAAAGAAGAAGTGAGCGACTTGGGTTTTGACGACCCATTCTTCGCCGGCAAAGCCGACAAAGACGCTTCTAGACACAAAAGAAAGAAGGACAAACGCGATACGCACCGCCATGGAGACGCAAACGACACAGACGACACAATCCCCGACCTCGAACCTCCCCGCAAACAAATCAACAACGGAGACCTCGGCGCCCAGGCCGACGAGGACGACGGCATCCAGCATTTCGACATGCGCGCCCTCACCCGCGCCGCGAAACCTTCCCTCCACAAGAAACCCGGCAAGAAACGCAAACTCACCCAACGCGACAAGGAAGCCCTGGAGCAAGCGCAGCGGGATACCTTCGAGCTGGACGTCACGGACGAGCGGTTCCGCGATGTCTTCGAGCGACCGGAATTTGCGATCGATCCTAGTCATCCGAGGTTTGTGAGGACGGAGGGCATGGAGAGGATGTTGGAGGAAGGGCGGAAAGTGAGGGGGAAGAGCGTTGATAATGCGGATGTGGTTGAAGGGGGGAGGAAGGCCGGGATGGGTGGGAAGAGAAGGAGGAGAGAGGAGGGAGCGCAAGCGGGAGATGGCGAGGTGGATAGGTTGGTCAAGCGGGTGAAAGTGAAGACGAGGAAAGCGTGAGTGTGGCTCATGATGCGTCTCTCCTTGTACATAAAGAAGGTGAACACGAGTACTGCCATTTTTTTGAACGTGGCATCTATCTGCAACAGCAAGCCCATCATGGCCTACTCACCAATAGCTACATTGCCCCTTTTCCCTTTGGAGATGATGTCATGGTATACTCCCAATATAAGCTTTCACGCTACCACACTAGCGCTATAAATTTAGCAGAAATCGAACGCTCTTCGTTGGTGGTGACACCCCCCCCTCGCTCCACGACCTCATGAAGAATACCCGATTCGGTATAGATCTCTGTGTGCCGCGCGCTTCCATCGCGTTTGATGAGGTGAGGTTGGGAATGACCCGCTATGGGGTTCGGGCGTTTGCAAGGGCAAGCGCATTGACGACCGCTTCGCCAAACCTCGATGCTGGAGCCCCAAAAAAAGCGGCGTGTGATTCTCGTGCTGAACCTGTCGTTGCTTGAGACCTACTCCAATCGCTCAAACCTTTTCATTCATCATCACAAACACCACCAAACCGATCTACCAATTCCAATTCCTCGTCCCCGGTCCAAACACCGGCGGTTTCCACACCAGCTTCTCCCCCTCAATCCCCCGCCGCCGACTCACGATCCCCTTCTTCCGCTCCCGCTCCCGCGCGTCCTCGTATTCCTTGACCACGGCCTCCGTCAGCACGATCACGTGCTGGTTCTTGTAGACCTGCAGCATGCGCTTCGTTTGCAGCGTGTTGATCACGTCCGTGGTCGTCATGGCCGTCTGGTTGCTGATGTCCTCGATGGAGAGACCCGAGTGCGTCGTTGCGGATGCGGATGCCGAGGCGGCTGAGGCGGAGGTGGAGGTGTTGCGGCCTGTCGTGTGGTTGTGGGAAACACCGGTGTTGGTGCCGTTCGGGTGGGTGCTTGTGGTGGGGGTGGCGGCAGACGCACCGCCGTTGGGGTGGGACGGGTCGTGCGAGCGCTCGTGCTCGATGACCAGGTTCGTGATGATGGTACCCCAGTATTTGCGGTACCCCATTAATCCCAAATCGCTGAGCGGTTTCTCGGGCGAGCCGAGTTTTCCCTCCCGCTTGGAGAGCTCGTAAGAGAATTCCATGAGCAGGTTGCCGAACCCCTTGCGCTGGTGCTGCGGGAGCGTGAGGATGCAGGCCACGTTGTAGCCCTCAGCGGATTCCTTTTCCTTGCTGAAGTAGCCGACCAGGTGGCAGCCGTGCTGGTCGCGGGTGGTCATGCAGTAGAAGAGGAACGGGTCGACGTCGTAGTAGAGGGTTTTATGGTCCAGGAAGAGTTTGGAGAGGAGGCAGAGGTTGCGGCACCAGGTCCGTTGGCGGCGGCCGTCGATCTCGAAGAAGGAGACGTTGTCGTCCCGGTAGATCTCGTTTCCCGGCGGGTGCACGAGCGTGCACTTGGCGCGGTGGCGGGTGAAGGTTTGTAAGGAATCGTAGTAGCCGAGGCAGAACTCGCAGATGTAGACCAGGTCGGCTTCGGTGAAGGAGGCAGGGTAGGGGGAGAAGTACCAAGATTCCATCTCGTGCCCGCCCATCTGGATGCGGGCGATGTTCCGGACACGCGAGATCTCGGTTTGATTCTGGGTCATGGAGCCGCCGGTGCGGAGCTTCTCGATCTCTTCTTCGCGGGAATAGGGGACTTGGTGGGCTGGATCGGACGCTTTGGCGGCGGCGGCAGCAACGGCCATCTCCTCGGCGTCGATCTCGGACTCATTGTCGCCTTTTGGGGTACCAGTGCTGATCTCTGGCGCAAGCACGGCAATGCTGCTGTCGCTGCCAGCTCGGTTTTCCTTGCCGCCGACGAGGGGCGGGCGAATGGCTTTGGCTGCATTACCTGACGTCGCAGCTAATTCGGGTGTAGCAGAGTCTTTGCGGCTATCTGCTGCTATAGTGGATGTTCGCGGGCGTTTCTGCCCAGCGACTGATTTAGGCTGGCTTGCTGATTTTGGGGCGGTTGCTGAGGAGGACTGTTTTTGGCCTTTCTTGGGGGCTTCCGGTTGTGGCCATTCTACCTCTTGGGAGAGGTCGAGTCGCGAGCCCGGCACCCATTCTATCCATTTGTAAATTCGAGATTGGGGATTACGATTGGGGAGACGCACCATCGAGACGTTTATTGAAGTCTTCATAGTGTACGCTAGGTTTGGGTAAGGGATGAGCTACACATTGTGTCACGGCAGCCTTACTAGTAATTTGGCTCTCCTTTTCTTGTTGTGATGGACAATATCTCTGCCTTCCGCTTCTCGCCATCCTGTTCACGGCATCAGCAGAGGACATTCCCGTGGTCTCGATAGGCAGCTCTTGAGGGAAGAGATCACAGCCTCCATGTTTGGCGGACTTATTCTTGGAATGGAATTGAAAAAGTATTTGCATAAAGTGACTAGAATGGGTCTCATGTAACAAATTCTTTGCTAAATTAATCCTTGGAAAGAACGGTTGATTGATGAAAATTTGAGAGCAATAACGGAAAAGCGCCTACCTTTTCAACGAATGCTTTCACTCCTATCCTGTGTTTAATGTCAGCATTATGCCGCATATTTGACTCCCCCAGCCTACGTGCCAAGACTTTACCTCAACGATTGAATGGTGGCTATTCCTCTCTCCCCAACAGCATCAGGAGTCCCCACAGGATCCGAGGATGCCGCTCTTGGTGTCATGGCTTTCGTACGAGATATCCGATCTTCTTTGGGTTTCCTGTTTGATGGAAAGAACTAAAGCAAGCTTTTAAAGAGATGAAAGATGTTGAGGCCTGCAGCTGGTAGGGCTGGAAATTTGTGGTTTGACAAAGGGGGCGTTTGCGGAAGTGTCGGCGTCAAATCATGCCGCTCCGGCTCACCCCTTGAATCCTTTTAGGGGCCTTGGGGCCTCTCGGGCTGTGAGGACTTCATATTAACATGCACTTTTCTCGTGGGTTCTGTTGCAGCGGAATGATCATTACTGTAGCCATGTGAAGGCTTGCATTCGTCATTTAATCCATGATTCCTTGTGTCCTACGAAGTCTCTATCCCATCACAGTCTTCTGTATGCTCAAATCTGCTTATGACACCCATGCTGTGAAGTCGATAAGTCAAAAGATACTGAATACTCCCTATTGGACGTTCTCGGCCTTCACAAAGACAGCCATGACTGATCCGGTCTTGAGTCTGAAGGGTGCATGCCCGAGAACCCTCAAGATTGAGGCAATGGCGCCCGAGTGAGCGGTAAGGCTAATGTGAGTATTGTCGTCTGTCTTGAAAATATCGCGCAACAACCCCCGGAACCTGAAATCCATGATCTGATTGGTCTCCCTGCGATGCGCATTCCATAGGGTATCTTCCTCGGCGAAAGGCTCTGCGATGGTGACCTCAGGGTAGGTCTTTTCGATGTATGAGCGACTCCTCCGTTTGTCACAGGTGTGAACCCCCATCGTCTCTCTCAGCATCTCCTTCACCACCGGTTTGTACGGTCGATCCTCGGGGAGTTGCAAAGGCCCAAATGTGAATCTGGCGGTCGCTAAACAGCGATCGAGCGGGCTGACATAGTAGGATTGTGGAAGCGCCGTGATGTTTCGCTCCGAGAATTTCCGCCAGAAGTTGGAAGCATCCTTCGCCTGTCGAATGCCTTCAGGCGTGAGTGGCGCGTCCACCCATTCTCCGATAGCCGCGGCGCCATCAAGCTTCGCATAGTGGCTCTCCCATTTTGCAGTCCCATAAGTAGACTCGGCAACATTGTGTACGCCTTGTCCGTGACGGGCAAGATAAAGCAGCTTGTACCTGGTAGTGGCAGGAGTCGAAACATTCAGATCTTGAATGTGCTGGCTGAAACTGGACCATTGCTCTGCTCGCACTTGCTCCTCGGCAGAAGACAATTGGTTGCCCATGAGACCCATGAGTCCGAGGTCACACTGAAACGGATCAAAGTCGCCAGGCTGGACGAATTCTGACAAGAAAGAGCCTGTCATGACGGAAAACTTCAATTCGGCCATTCGCAAAGATGAGAGGGTCAAGAGCTCAGGATGTAGAGGGTGGTTCGTCCGTCTATCTCCGAACTAAGCTCATGCAATATCTTGTAGCAATGTAAGAGAACAGATGTGCAATAAATGGGTCAGTTTTGGACAGTGTGAGTCGTTAACAAGAATTGTTCGGAGGGAAGGAAATGCATTCAGAAGGGGCCAATGGCAGTTCTCGTGCGGGCAATTATCATGAAGGCTGAGCAAAAACGCGCTTTCCGTACGTCCAGAGCATGAAACAGCTTCGATTTGGCAAGACAGCCGACAACGAAACTCGAGGCGCTTGATAGCACGTAATTACCAGTCACAGTATGATGCATGCAATATAAGTTCAACGACTAGGCTTCATCAATTGTATCTCTTGCATCAAGCATCAAGCATCAAGAGTAGTTCCCTCGTCCCAATTCATCGACTACGCCGCCAAGAACTTGAGAGCCTCCCGCGGAATGGGTCCGAGGGGTCCGAAAAAAGGAACGTCTTATCAAATCCAACAGCCCGTGACATCCACCAGTCACCCAAGTGAAGAGATATCGGCTGCGACATGGGTGACAAAGGCTCTCACCTCCCCCGCTATGGGAATGATATTCATGGGGACCACAGCGACGTCAAGAGCAACAAAACCCAGCCTTCATATCGAACTCGACGAGGTGTACGGACCCTCACCTCCATCGCAATCTGCTTCTTCCTCATCGTCTATGTCATGCCTAAATGCCTTAGAATGTTTCCCAGCGTCTATGTTGATGACCCAGATCAACCCATTGGGAACGTCGAGACCAACACAACCCTCGTTCCTCTCGAAGCACACGTCATGAGCAAGTGTCCTGATGCCAGGGACTGCCTCGTCGATCTTGTCGTGCCAGCTATGGAACAGATCGTTGACAAGGTGGACTTCACGCTTTCCTACATAGGTGATGTTGCTGCGGATGACACTGTCCAATGCAAACATGGGGGCACAGAATGCTTGGGCAACATGCTGGGTCTGTGCGCCGCTCAGCTATTCCCGAACGATGTCAAGAGGTCTTTGGGATTCAGCACATGTATGATCATGTCCTACGAGGAGATCCCCTCTCGCGCCCTGGTCCAACGCTGCTCTCTTGAGCACGGCATCTCCTTCGATGACCTCAACGCCTGTATCAGTGAGGAAGGAAAAGGCCTAGATCTACTGGAAGCAAGCGTGATTCGAAGTCAGAAAGCGGGGGTGCGCAAAAGCTGTACAGTCAGACTCGCCGATGACATTTGGTGCATTCGGGATGGAGCCGAGTGGAAAGATTGCCCGGAAGGACATGATGTCAAAGACTTGGTCCATGCTGTTGAAAGCCGATATCACAATCTGACCTCATCATGAGCTATACGATCCTCTATCAAAGAAGCACGCTGCCTTGGTCATAGCTCCAGTCCAGAACCGAGGGGAAAGCTTGAGAGCTCGACTTTTTTCACTTGACTGACAGAAGATACGAATCCTGTATGGCAAAACTCAAATTTTTTCTACAGAGCATTCCGATATTGCGCACGACCATGGAAACTGAAATTTCGATGCGGTCATGATCTCATATCGATGCAATGGCCTAGACCTCGTGCGTTTTGGCCATCAGCATATCTCTCCCGAAGGGCCGATACCATCATAAGTCTAATAACGCGAGATTCGGCTAGAAACCATTGATTGAGTACCCAGATTAGGTTGGAGATGCGCCAGAACCCGAAGAAAGGGTGCCAGGTGCAAGGATGGCGTAAGAGACTGACATTGCGCGCCACGAGCCCAGCGAGAACGTGCCGCTTTTCCGCAAGCTTGCAAGCTTATCCGTATGGTCATGGCTGCAGAAATGAGTTGCTGAGTGCCTAACGAATCTATTCGAGACAAGATACCGTCCTGCGAAAGGCACACATTCCCTTTCCGAGCCTTGATGCTCTTTCAAAAGACAATCGATTCTCATTTTTGTACGAGAAGCATCCAACGGAGCCGTTGATCGGTCCGAAAAGGCCCAAATGCGTGCCTTAATCTGGTACAACCCATTTTGAAGGCAATCGCGGATGCGATACTTTGATGGATTTACGCCCACAACCATGGCTTGAAGGAACCTTTGAAGCCGTGAGCCACAATTACCCCTTTAGACACACCGCAGCGTTGGACGAATGGGCTCTATCAATGCTCAAAGTCACTCGAAAGCATTGTCGTGCTAGAGTGATCCTTCGGTATGTGATATAAACTTGCAGGCATCCCAGTTTCACGCTGCCTCTCTGTATTTCTATTTTCTCAAGCATCAGAAGCCCGTGACTACTTTGCAGGCCGTACTTCAGTCATCTTCATTGCCCGGGAACTACCTTGACTTCCTCCAACAAGATGCAGTTCGCCTCTAATGTCGCGCTTCTGGCGCTCACTCTCACTTCCGTCACCGATGCCGCCCTTCCCTTTGTTGGCCGCGAGAATTACAAGGGCCACCAGGAGTTCGAGAAGAGACAAATCTTATCTTCTAGTATCCCCACTGGCATCATCCCCTCCGCCATCAGCAACACCCTCCCCACTGGCACCCTCCCTACTAGCACCAACCCCACTGGCACCCTCCCTACCAGCATCGTCCCCACTGGCATCATCCCCACTGGCATCATCCCCACTGGCATCATCCCCACTGGCATCATTCCCACTGGCACCCTCCCTACTAGCATCGTCCCCACTAGTATCAACCTCACTAGCAGCCTCCCTACTGGCATCATCCCCACTGGCATCATCCCCACTAACATCATACCCACTGGCATCATCCCCACTGGCATCATCCCCACTGGCATCATCCCCGGTACATCGGTGCCAGTGACCAGCGCTCCGTCTAGTGGACTTCCGACGATCCCCACCTCTAGTCCCCCCTTTCCCATCATCAACTCTACCAGCACGCGTGCAGGGACAGGCACAGGCACAGCTCCTGTGACGATCACTCCCACAACAATCTCCACCACCTCTTCTTCGAGTCAGAACTCTGGCAGTACCGCTACGGATCTTGGCTCTTCTAGCACCAACGGCGGGTCCACTCAAACAAGCAGTGGCGGTACTTCTGGCACTACATCTGCCAATGATGGCTCTTCTAGCACCAACGGTGGGTCTACACAAACAGGTAGTGGCTCCACTGGCACTCCCAGCCAGTCTGGATCCCCCGATACTCCCAGCCAGTCTGGATCCCCTGGTACTCCTAGCCAGTCTGGATCCCCTGGCACCCCCAGCCAGTCTGGCGGCCCTGGTACTCCTAGCCAGTCTGGATCCCCTGGTACTCCTAGCCAGTCTGGATCCCCTGGTACGCCTAGCCAGTCTGGATCCCCTGGTACTCCTAGCCAGTCTGGATCCCCTGGTACCCCTAGCCAGTCCGGCGGCCCTGGTACCCCGAGCCAATCTGGATCCCCCGGTACTCCCAGCCAATCTGGCGGCCCTGGTACCCCCAGCCAGTCTGGATCCCCCGGTACTCCCAGCCAGTCTGGATCCCCCGGTACCCCAAGCCAGTCTGGCGGCCCTGGTACTCCTAGCCAATCTGGCTCCCCAGGCAACGGCACTGGCAGCAGCAGCACCCCCAGCCAAGCGGGCAGCAGCAGCACCCCCAGCCAAGCGGGCGGCAACGGTACCCCCAGCCAAGCGGGCAGCACCGGCACTCCCAGCCAAGCGGGCGGCAACGGTACCCCCAGCCAAGCGGGCAGCACCGGCACTCCCAGTCAAGCGGGCGGCAACGGTACCCCCAGCCAAGCGGGCAGCACCGGCACTCCCAGCCAAGCGGGCGGCAACCCCAGCCAAGCGGGCGGGAATGGTACCCCCAGCCAAGCGGGCGGCAACCCCAGCCAAGCGGGCGGGAATGGTACCCCCAGCCAAGCGGGTGGCAATGGTACCCCCAGCCAAGCGGGCAGCACCGGCACTCCCAGCCAAGCGGGCGGCAACGGTACCCCCAGCCAAGCGGGCGGCAACCCCAGCCAAGCGGGTGGCAATGGTACCCCCAGCCAAGCGGGTGGCAATGGTACCCCCAACCAAGCGGGCGGTAACGGTACCCCAAGCCAGGCTGGTGGTTCCGGCAACCCTGCTCAATCGGGGGCTGCAGGAACCCCCGCCACCACTGGCGGTGCCGGTGCCGGTGGGTCCCCCGCCATCAGCGCCGCCGAGCTCGAATCCCTGCTCCGCCTTCTCGCGCTCATCTTCCGCCAGTTCGCCGATGATCTCAGGGCTGGTACGGTGCCCTCTGCTCGCAACATGGCCCCCGCTCAGGTCGCGGTCATCATCTTCGCTACCGGCGATGCTGGCACCCTGGCCGTCCGCAACGGCGCCCAGAACATGGTCAGCAAAGGCTTGGCCACCAGCGGTGACTACACCGAACTCGCCAACACGGCGGATACTGCCTCGGGCTCCCCAACTTCGCGTCTGAGGCTCAGCAAGAGAGATACCAGCGACGCGATCAGGGCCGTCCAGGGCATCACTGGTGCGTCGGGCTTGACTGCCATCGCTGCTCTGCTTCTGTAGGGGGGGGGGGGTCCTGGCTTTCTATGCGGCCCGCTGGTGAGATGTGAAAAAGTGCATTTGTCACGCTTTCTTGATATTGGGGATGGCAATAATCTTCTTTCTATAATACGGAATGCATTCTTTGGCTTGGGGGACAATACATGAAAGAGTCATCTAATCAATATGACACTACTCATTGGCAAACGCAAGTGCATATAGAAAAAATATAGACTGCAGCTTTTGCGAAGAAAAAGTCATCGAAAGTTTCCGCCATTGTGCTTGCTCGGTTTCCCTACCCTGACTACTGTAGCTCTTCAAGTATCTGGCAGAAAAAATATAAATAAAAAACAAAAACCCTTTGGACTCAAAAGATCCTTGTCCCATCCTCTTTGAGCACATACCAGTAGACCTATCTCCCCTCTCCCCGTCGTGCCGGCAAATTTCCTGCACTTTGTCCCCGTCGCCCTTAGCCTGATCCATATCATCAAAGCACGAAAATCAATGTGAGGAACCCCCCCTCCCCTTCCCCCGGCAAAAGGCTCGACAAGAGAATGGAAAAACAAGAGAGAATCCAAAAGACCAGTGACGGGGATACTACTAAGACAGATTACCGACCCATACGTCCAAAAAAAAAAACGCCACCCACCCAAGCCCCAAGCGCCGTCACAACGCCAAACCCTCGTCACTGTATCCGGGTGGCCAGTCACGACATCATGGCCCGAGAAACGGGGAACTACGAACGCGATTGCCGGCGCGATGCCCACCTTCCCGTCCACCTCCGATCACATGACCTCCAATCCCGGGGCTCGTGAGATGGTCATTCTTTTTCCTTTCCTTGTCTCGGGGTTTATGCTTATGTGCTTTCCTATTTGATTTTTCTTGCTTCTGTTGAGGGGGTCTTGGTGAAGGGACGGCGTGGGGGGGGGGGAATGCTAGAGGTGCCGCCGGGGGGGGAGGGGAGGGGGGAGAGAAGTAGAAATTCGCTGTGATCGTCCAAGGTATGTGTTGGGGTGTCTCCAACTTGTCCTGCGCTTCTGAGCATTTGGGGGGCGGGGGGGGGACAAGGGACGCGAATGCTGCTGATATTAGTATGGGGTGACTGGGGATAACAATATGGCTTTTTTTAAGTGTGAGGTACGGGCGAGATTTGTGAGGGTAGAAATGCAATGGAGAGATTGATATAGAAGGAAGTGAGTGGAGTGTGACTATCTTGGGGAGGATCTTGTGTGCGAGGGTGGTGGGTCATGGATAGAGGGTTTGTGTGTTCTGCTATTCTAAGGCAAGTGAGACTTTTGGGGGATGTCTACAGGATTTTGAATGCAAAAGAGGTCTTAGACATGTTCATTTCCCGTTTTGATCTCGCTTTTGTGAGACGCTAAATTCTTCTGTCATCCTTCGAGGTGCATGCTGCGGATATTTCGTCCCGAAGAATTGATGCTGAGCACTCGACCTGACACCATGGTGATCTCGATCAGATCGCCCACGACCAGCAGACCTATCAATCACCCCTGAGGATACTCTGGACTTCCTCGGCCTTGTCATGTCGGAAAGCATTGAACTTCATGTTGTGGTAGTCGAGGCTCGTCCACTCTTTGCCCTCCTTGTCAGTGAATGTGGCGTCCATCTGGGGTCGCAGGAAATAAATGACTGAAGCGCGGGCTTCCTTCTGCTCCGAGACCACACGATGATAGGACGATTTGAGCTTGTGAGCTGACATGTGACGTAAGCAGTCCCCTATGTAAAAAATGAGTTAGAATTGGTCCGCTAATACAGACTCCTGGGAGATGGACGATGCTAGGAAAAAGCCTGTGGGATCTACTTACCAACATTGACGACTGCATAATTTGGCTGGGGTTTGATGTACAACCACTCAGCGTCAGCCTCATCGCCTGATCGAGAAATCTGGAGGCCCTCTTGGTAGGAAAACAAGATCGAGAGGGAGCCGACGTCGGTATGTGCTATATGACCACCCGATTTGCCTGCGTCGTGCGGCCGCGCTGGATAGTGGAGCAGGGCAGTGGCACTTGTGCTTTGCTTGTTCGGGTCATGTTTCCCCTCCACAAAATCGCAATCCAGGATTTTCGACAGGCAGCCAAGAATCATCAGGCCGATACTGTTGCATTCCATGGTGAAATTTTCCAACAAGGGAAGATCACTTTCTAGCGTAGGCGGGTATCGAGGCTTTGAAGGAGAATCGGAACACAAATTCAACAATGCGTCTCGGGGCATCTGTACTGGTCGTTAGAAGGCGCTCTGTACCACCAAGCAGTGCATTTCTTGCCCATTGGGCTTACCAAGAACATCTCGTGCCCGTCCTGTTTGCCGTTGACAACACCGGTGTTACGACCACTTGGCTTGTACCTGGCCGAAAGCCTGAAAGTCAACCCATTATTCTCAAACAACATCAACCGAACCTACCCATAATTTTTGAGCGAGCCGAGAACGTTTGTATCATACAGCACCTTTTCTGCCGGCGGAAGGCGAGAGAAGAATCTGCCACTTGCATCGATCAATTGTGCAACGAGATTACGTAGGCACTGTTGTTCAGGACTAGAAAGATCAAGATAGAAGAAGCCATCTTCAGTGCAAGCAGATATCAGTCGGCTAAGAGTGTCCGCCTCGTCATGCAACAGGTCTTCGTAGGACAAGACTTTCAGATCAGCGTACTTCTTATCGTTGAGCGAGCTTGAAACGCCATTGATTTGTGACATCTTGACATGGAATGATGTGAACTGGGACCTCAAACTTCGAGCGCGAATTTTAGATGTACAGGGCCAAGGAAGGTCGTACAATGTAATTGTGCAAGCTGCCGGCGCCCAGTGAATTGGTCTGCAGTCATGCTCGTGACTGATTGCAGATCATGTTTGTCATTCACCCTATCTGTCCGCTGATTCTGCTGCCATTCAATGAAATAGGCAATCTCGTTTGAGGTTCCACACCGACAAACGATAAGATCACACAGATCCGTGCAAGGCGGCAATCAGAACGATGCTGCAAGCCAAAGAAAGATACTGTGCATTGTCGAACATTAATACACGAATTCCGTGCACGAAATGACCGCCTCCTTGAATCTTGACAGCAGCTCCGCTATACCTTGTGAAACTGCTGCGGTACCAGGACCCATTCAATTCGTATACACCCTTGGCCGGTGCTGAGACAGTTTAGACACCGAGCGAGTCGATGTAAAGTAAACCAATGTCATCCTTCTTGTCAAGACCACGGAATGGGCATATTCCACACCGGGATCTACGAGTAGCCCCCAGACGGTGTCAAAAGGCCCACCAGGGCCTCCCTCTGTGCAAGAGCGGATCATTGCATTATCTTCTTCGTGTGAATGGATGACTGGATGTACAGAGACCTCTAACAACATCCACAGTGTCTAGGACACACATTTTTGGGACACCAATTGAGACCGCCAGCCCCAGCAGAGGCTGTACGGCTCATGAAGAGCTCCCCAAGTCTTCGTCAAACCAAACACGGCGTTGACCTCGGACCTAAGGTTTGTTCAAGCCCGAAGCCATCCGCAGCAGCCACAATGCCAAGCCTTTTTGTCATCTCTCTCCCGTGGCTTTCCGCTTTCCGTCATCTTCAAATCAAAATTCATTTCAGCATCACATCCGAGGGATCAATTCCAAAGATACTGACCTTGTCGCAACCACCTAAAAGACATACAAAGCTATCCCAGGACTTTGCTAGAATAAGTCGCGACCATGGGTTTCGCGACCCGGGTCTTCCGCATCCCGCGCCCACGTGTAAGGCTCTCCCTCCTCTCTACGACTTCATCCCCCAAGCCACACACCAAGGAACGCTGAATGCGCCGGTACTGCACACTCTGAACCACTCAACTGACTACATGACGCTACAGACATTCCTCTACCTAATGACCCTCCGCACCGGCACCGAACTCTCCACCCTCTCGCTCCTGCTCAATAAAGTCTCCGGCCTCTACGGCCTCCTCGCCATCCTGACCGGCATCCACCTCAGCCCCTTGCAACTCTCCATGTACATCTACTCCATCATCGCCCTCGCCCTCGTCACCTACCTGGCCCCGCACATCCGGTATCAATCCCCGCTGGAATGCCTCACGCTCGCCGTATTCTTCGTCGTCGACACCATCGTCAACGCCGCCTACACTGCCGCCTTCGCGATCACCTGGTTCTTGGTCGTGAGCCAGCACCAGACCAACGGGGATGGCGGGGTGGTGAACGGTCCGGGGAGCAAGATGATGGACTCGGCGGCCGGGTTCACGAGCCCGGAACACAAGAACGTCAGCAGTGTGGATGTGGTGGTGGGGCCCGATCAGGGGATCCCCGGTGGCGCGCAAGAGGCCGTCACGGCCGGGAATCCTGGGGGTGGTCCGGATCTGAGTTCGGCCCCGGGAAATCCGAGCTTGGGCCACGGGGTCCTGCAGCCCGAGAGCATCAGCAGCATCGTGGTGATTTGCGCGCTGTGGGCGATCCGGGTCTATTTCGTGTTGGTGGTGATGAGTTATGCACGATTGGTGCTGCGGCGCCATGTGGCAGCCACGAGTCGGAACCGGGTGGAATTGTGGAGTGGGAGTAAGGATGCCGGCATGTTGGAGGATCCGTTCGGGGTGCATTTGCCTGAGGGGAAAGGGTGGAAGGGGAGGTTGGGCAGGGCGATGGTGGGGATGGGGAAGAGGTATTGGTTGGGCGTTGACGAGGCCGATGAAGGCTGGATGGGAGGAGAGGAGATTGGTATGGGGAGATTAAGGAATGGGGCAGCTAGGCCGGCCAGTGGTCGGGAGGAGGCGCCGGGAGTGGTGGAACGGGAAAGAAGGAGACGAAGTGGGACGGTGAGTGATCTTCCCACATATTCCAAAGCTTTCTGTGTATACGAGGAGGAGTCGGCTGACCGGTTTATATGGTAGGGTCCTCCACCTCCTCCGCCACAATTACAAGGAGCGCAGGGGCAGCACTTGCGAGTGCAAGAAGTCCGAGATGGGAAGTAGTGCTCTGACATTGTCATGCAGAATGACTTTTGGACGGTTACCCTACATGTCTTGCGTCTCTCCTTGAGAGAAAGCTTGTTTCATTCATATCATGGGTTGGCGTTCATAGCGTCGTGTATGGACATTACTTCATCAATATTAATTGGTCGCCATTCATGTGCGAAAGCTGTCCATTCAAGGGATAGTTAACATTGTGTCAGTATGCTACAACATGTAGACTCCACCCCCATTTTGCAAGGAGTGATCAGACCGAACGTTTTATCGAAAAATCACATTGCGCTCCGCTTGCTCTATTCAATGCAACGAGGAGCAGATGTATCGCTCAATATGCACATAGTCCACCACAAGCCGATATGCTCCTCCTGAACTCCACGCCACAAATTTCTCCTGGTCTTCCCAGTTGCGACTTCCACATACTTTTGCCCCGGTTGGGCCCACGCACCGTCTTTGACGGCCACCCGCGCTAGTCTTACAGATCGTCAAGCTCGTCAGGGTATCAGTCGGCGCCTGGTTCAAGCGACTCGTCTTCCTGCCACTGCTACGGCCCTCCTAGCAAGCACACCCATCATTCGCCTCGGGTTTGGACGGATTGATGTTTACATCGATCACTGCACCACACCAACAGTCAGCCTCATCCCTTCTTCATCTGACCTCGTCTCCGCTGCCTTGGTTTCACAAAACGAGAAGAGCGGCAAGGATGTTTCGAGGGAACCTACTTTGCGACTCCCCCCCCGGCGGTCCCCCCCCCTCCCCCTCCATCCCCGGCAACGCCTGCGCGATCCTCCTGAACAACCCCTTCACATTCGCCCCCACCTTCGCGCTCGTCTCCACAAACAGCGCCCCGCACCGCTTCGCCTCCTCCTCGCCCATCTGACTGCTGACCTCCCTCTTATCCCCCAAATCCGTCTTATTCCCCACCAGCACGATGATCACATCCTGACCCCTCTCGCCCCTCACATCGTCGACCCATTTGCGCGTGTTCTGGAAGCTCTTGAGGGAGGAGATGTCGTAGACGACCACCGCGACGGAGGAGTCGCGGATGTAGGACGGGATCAGCGAGCGGAACCGTTCCTGGCCGGCCGTGTCCCAGAGTTGGAGCCGCACGGTGCGGTCTTCGAGGTACATGGTTTTGGAGAGGAAGTCGATCCCGATGGTGGCTTGGTACATGTTGTCGAAGGAGTCGTACATGAAGCGGGTTATCAGGGAGGTTTTGCCGACTGTGCGATTGTTAGGAAGGGTGTGGATGGGGGTCAGTGAGGTTCGGTTTCGAATAGGGAGGGAGACAAAGAGAGAGGCAGATGATTCAGGTGAGGTAGGAGATCTGGGTTGGGACGGATTTGGGAAAGAGGGTGAAGCTCACCACTTTGTTCGCCGAGGAAGACCAATCTATTCGGGAACATCAGCGCTGCTAACGCGGTAAAATTGTGCGTCATGCAGGAGGCGACTTACTTGAACTTCTTCATGGGATTCGAATAAGAACCCACGGTGGATTGGGCGGCCATGATGGGCTGAGGGAAAAGAGCGTGGTAGATTAATTAGATTCACAACGACAGATTAACAAAAGAGCTATTGGAATTCGATCAAGGCCGTCGATTCAACCATTAGGCATCCATGTTTGAGCATTCTGCATTTGTCTTTGATATGATGCTCCACCAGCTCGTTTCAGGAGAAATATATGCTCGGCGATAAGGTTCAATCGGCCGACGATGCGCTAGGGATGCTAGCTCCGCCACAAAATAGTGCGAGACCTTTTTATTCATAGACGGCCGTCTTTTATGAAAAGTAGTACTAGGAACATCTAATAGTACGTCAGAAATCATAAGCCGATAGGGTGCACATTGCACACGCCACAATGGCGCCTGAAAGAACAGTTGATGCCCCGCAACAGCACAAGCAGCCTTCACGTAAAGGCAAGAAAGCATGGCGGAAAAACGTCGACGTCTCCGAAATCCAATCCGGGCTTGAAGAGGCCCGGGAGGAGGTGATAAAAGGGTACATCCTTCAATGAACCCGTTCCAAATTGCTGTGACAGTGCTGACTCATGTCTGTCAATCAGAGGCATCATCGCGGAAAAGCCATCTTCGGACCTATTTGCCTTGGATACTACTGGCTCGAAAGCCATTCAGGCCGCCTACAATAGAGACCACAAGCCCCTCAAGTCTGATGAGATACTAGCCCAGAGATCTGCCGTTCCTTCTGTTGACACGCACAAGCGATCCATCGGAGTCACAGATGGAATCATCGAAGTCAGCGGCAAGCGAAGGAAAGGTAATGGGCTCAGTCACAGCGAGTACGAACGACTGCGACACGCGGCGTATGGCAAGCAAGGCTTGCATGATGTTGTCGAGAAGGATGCAGACGCTCCAGCGCATGACCCTTGGGCGAGTGCAACAGGGTCTGAGGGACCGGACAGTCGTTTCGACTATCTTGAGAAGAAGAAGCCGATCAAGGCGCCCCCCACTTTGAAGGAGCCGCCCGTGTCGTCGGCCGCCGGTGCCAAAGACGTTCCAGCCGTGGCAAAGCCAAGAGCGGGCACGAGCTACAATCCCCTATTTCAAGAGTGGGATGCACTCCTCACTGCAGAAGGAGCCAAAGAAGTGGAAGCAGAGAAGAAGCGATTGAGGCAGGCACAGGCCGAAAGAGAGCTTGCAGAGCGCATCGCGGCCGTCGAGGAAGAGGTCGAGCGTGAAGCAGCCCTGATGACGGAAGACGAGTCCGCATGGGAAGGGTTCGAGAGCGACTATGAAAAGGCGGAATGGCTGGGCAAGAAGCGACCGCAGCGGAAGACGCCACAAGAACGGAAGAAGGCGGAGAGGAAGAAAGAGAGGGCAAGGGAGGAAAAACACCAGCGGAGGCAGAAAGAGAAGGAGAAGAGAGAGAAGCAGATTAATGAATTGAAGGCGGAATTAGATCGAGAGAGGAAGAAGAGGGAAGAGGGTCGAATGCAGAAAATGACGATTGACGATGACGAACAGCTCGAAGTTGATGCCGCCACGTTGAGACGGCGTAAATTTGGAAAAGAATTGATACCTGAACCACCATTGGAGCTTGTCTTGCCGGACGAGCTGCAAGAGTCCTTGCGCTTGCTGAAGCCTGAAGGAAACCTGCTGAAAGACCGCTATCGCAATTTGTTGGTGCGTGGGAAGATGGAATCGCGCAAGCCGATCCAACAACCGAAGAAGAAGCGGATGAAGGCAACAGACAAATGGACATACAAGGACTTCGAGGTCCCGGTGTAATGCAGATGGCTAAAGCCTGGTCAAATTGTCCGCTAAGAATAGGAGGATAGAGCCTATTGGACAAGCTGAGATACAGAGTCACCTTAATCCCTTTACTTTGTTTGAAGCCTTGGATGCCTGTCTTTGAACAATTTGACACTGCCCGTGTCTACGTTGTCATTGTCATTGAGATTGAGGTGTTGCTTATCACCGGCGCAACCCCTTTGATAAAGAATTAAAGATCTGGATTTTAGCTTTCTGCCACTTCGGTGCATAAGCCAAGCCTCTAAACTCGATTCGGCCAGGAGCCGCAACCTCACTTCCAGACTTCCAAACTGACCACCTCCGCATTCGAGTCACACGAGCCTACTCATTCCCTACCGCATCGACAAGGCATTTATCCCTTCCTCCGCAGCAGTCCCGATCGCCTACCACCCTAATCGCACCAAGAGAAAAACATCATAGTTGCTGTCTCACTTACGTATGTCATCTGTCGATCATGGCCTTGAGAATGTACCAGCCGCATTATCGGCCGATCAGATAGCAGTTGAGGGCAGCGCGGGATCAGACACAGACACCGGAGGACCTCTCAAATCAGATACCGTGATCAAAGATGGACCCGACTTTCAACATCATGCACGTTCCAACTCTGTCAAGAAGCCGACAACATTCAAGGCGGTATCCGTTACTAAGAACTTCCTTGCCAAGGCTGGCTCCCCAGCTGCCCCAAATGCCAAAGTCAATGGTGACACAGGTGAGCAAAGCCTCTGATCCGCGAGCCTTCCCAAAAAGCTCATCATGATCAGCCCCGGTCACAATCAACGGTGGAGGACCCTTGCCACCAGCTCCCCGACCACGCCTCGTTGCGAAGACCGCGAGTGGGACCAAACCCTCAAAGTCACATTTCGGAGCGCGGACTGGCTCCGGTCCAGATCCGATGCAGGTTTGGAACAGGAACAGAGGTTGGGAGATTGATCAGGCGATACTTCCAAGTCAGCTGACTTCTGCCTAGCTGCCCCGCAACAGGCCCCGAAACATCTCACCGACGAAGAGCTCAAGCAACAGTATGGTATACACCTCGCAACAAGGATTCAAGCCGATGGCGACGGTAAGGAGGCCAAATGGGCGGATATCGACGACGACGAGGATGACTGGGCGCCCGAGACAATCGAGTGGAACGATGGGACTAAGATAGACCTATCACAGAATGACTCCGCAAAGCTTCTCGCTGAGCAGCAAGCTATCGAAGAGGCTGCAAGGAAACGCCAGGAGGAAGAAAAGAAAGCCAAGGCTGCTGCCGAGAAGAAGCCTACGACGAGCGTAGGCCCCAATGCTACAGTGCTGAAGCCGCGTTCGGCTGCTCAGCCTAAGCCCGGGAGTCCGTTGGTCTTGAAGACGCCGACTGAGAAGCCCACACTTGTATCAAAGCCATCAGCTGCTACACCTGCCAAGTCTCCATGGGCAGCTCTGCCTGCTGTGGACAAAGTTCCCCCTGTTGAGATCAATCCACCGGTTGCGGCGTCTCCACAGCGCTCATTGCAGAACGGCATCCAACAGACCGGACCTACCGTCCCTCCCCCTCAACCTGCCATGGAAATCGCCGCGGACTCCTTCAAACGTGGAGGAACTGAAACTCAAAGAGACAGCGTTGGTAGGCTGTTCAATGCGCAGTCAGGCGTGTACGAGCCTGCCAATGCTACCGGTGGTCGTCGTGGATCCATGAGGAAAGACGGCAACTTCCGGGCAACATCGGTCCTTCAGCGTGGAGGTACTGGGCAAGATGGGTCTGCCCCTGCCGAGCCATCTGCAGCATTTCAGACTCGTAGGTTGAGCCAGAACGAGCACGCTCCCTGGGATCGCCGAAAGTCCTCAACTGTTAGTGGGGAGAGTGGAAGGAGACGGTCGATCTCAGAACGTCGTGGATCTCACCAGTCCCAAGCTGTTCAATCACCAGTAGCCTCTGCAGCACCAGGCATTGACATCAAGTCTCCTATTGCAGCAAATGCACAACTCGCCCAGGAAGGCCGAGCTGGTCCTGGCCAAGCTTACCATGCGCGTGGAGGATCAAATAATGCTAATATACCGACAGGTTCTGAAGATGCAGCACATCAGAAGAAGGTCATGAAAGAGAAGCGAGAGCTTGCCATCAAGCGTAGAAAGGAACAGGAGGAGAAAGAAGAGGCGGAAAAAAAGGAGCGCATCCGCAAGAAGCTGGAAGCAATGGGCGAAGCTCCAGCGAAAAAGGAGCCTGCGAAGGAGGCACAAACTATGAAGATTGAGAAGCGGCCCAGTGAGCCAGTCAAAGTCGAAGGTAACGACATTGTGAAAGAGCCTCAATCCCCCGAGCAATCCAAGCTGGCCGCAGTATCGCCCTCTTTGGCTGCAAAATCTCCACCCAAGCCTCCTGCGCCAAACGCTTCTGGTGCTCCTCAGCAATACGGCATGATGAAGCTCCATAGCTCTGCCCCTCGAGATCCAATGCAACAAGTCACCGACACCTTGATGGGAGAGAAAGCCAAAATGCAACCTACAAGCCAGAAAGTCTCACCATCAGACGTTGAGCCGAGAGCTGAGGCCAGCAAAGATCCCTCGCCCCCCATGATTAACGGGGTCGGTGCTTCGAGACCGGCGGAGTCTGTCTTCCCACGTTCACCCAAGTCATCAGGACAGCGAACCGCAGCTGACGGACGGCCACCGCCGTGGAACGATATGCCAAGAGATTCAAAGTTGTATGCTGGTTGGAACCCGCAGCAGAACAGAAGAGAGCAGGGCAGTGTATGGGGACCAGTGTCGCCATCACAGCCTTTGGGCAACGGAGCCTTCGATCCTACGATCCAGCGACCACAGTCCAGGCATCAAGATTCCTTTTCTCCATCAGCCCTGGCACCAATTGGTCCTCCTAGGACTCTCCAACAAGCCAAGGATCCTAGAGAAATGGCAAGTGTAGGTGGCAAAGATTATCAAGGTTTAGGCATGGAGGATTCGCAGACGATCCCCAGCTTCCCTAACCCCGAGACTCAGCCATCTAGCCGAATGGATGTGCAAAGGCCGTTGGAGAATGGAGATCGTGTCTCTCCTCCACAGGACTCTTTCGATGTACAAGGCTTTTCGGGTCATGGAGGCGCTCAGCGCCCGCCTAGCCACAATGAACAGGAGGCTAAATTAGCCGCGTGGGCCAACTTCCAAGCAACAGACAGGACATTCCAGGCCGAACAACGGCGCAAGCATGATGAAGAGCGTCGGGCTAGACTTGAAGAAGAAGCCCGTACTGGTGTGAGTCAAGCGGCAAAACTGCCAATCGTTGAGGAGACTTGGAAGCAGGTCAAAGTTGACGAAAAAGGAACTGGACGGTCTATCGTGAACGTCTCAAAGACGATCAACAATCCAGCTCTGCAGTCCAGTCTGCAAATGCCAATAGACATGCGCACCCCCTCTTTCGTCACCGCAATAGACGGCCCAGGCATGATCGGAGGAAGCTTGGGACGATCATCTCGCTTCTTTCCAGCGGCTGGAAGATTGCAAGCCTATCCTCACGCCGCTGCTCCTTTTGCGGGCTTCTATCGCCGCAGTGATTCACCTCCACCCCCAGATGAGCGCGGTCACCCCGCATTCGATGTTGAGTCAAGACGTGTTGTGGTCCGACTACCATCAAGAGGAGACAACGACCTTAGCGAGAAAAAGACACCAACGGTCCGGTTGCCCCCATCGAGCGCAGCGTCCAACCAAACTTTGTCACCTTCGACAAGCCAGCCAATACCCAGGCGTACAGTGTCGCAGCCTTTGGTGAACCATTCATCGTGGCAGGATCGCTTCGATGGTCTCTTTGGTGGCAAGAAATCGTCCCCTCCAAAAAAGTCTGCGCAGCTTGTGGGTGAATCGGCTTCTACAAGGGAGCCTTTGGACTCGCCTGCTCCAGGAATGGCCGCAGCCGTGGCATTGCCCCCACCAGGCAAGACAATTGGATCGGGCACACTCGAGGTTCAATCTGGAGATTGCCAAGATGAAGAAGCGCTCTTCGAGCCTGAGTCAGGCTCTACACCGACGGTGATCTTTCCAAAGCAGACAAGACCAACGAATCCGTGGATAATGAACAACCTCAATCACAAGCCGATGGTGCCTAGTCGTGAACCTGAGGCTGTCACCAAACCCATACTGGATCTCCCTGCACTTTTCTCGCCACAGAATCTCCTGCTTGTCTTCATACACCTGCAAGGTATGGCTATCGGCAAGTCTAAAACGATGAGGCCTCCTCCAGGACATTACCCAACGCAAGAAAACATTCATGCTCCAACTCAGCATCACCATGATCAATTCACCCGTCAGCACAATTTCCAAAGTCACCGGCAAAATAAGCATGCCGGCAAGCCTCATAATAAAAATCGAGATACGTCTGGCAGCTTCAGTCACGCAGCTCCAAATCCCAAGTTTGCTCAGGGCAATGGTAGTGGCCAGCTCTCGCAGAAAGGACCCAACATGAACGTAGCGGAGGCACGGAACAATCACCAGCACCGCAACAATGCGCCAGACCGTAATTCACACCAGACTCTCAAGCAGCAACCGGTGGGCTGGGAAGGGGTCGGCGCCGAGGGTAATTGGTAATGCTGGGAGAATTGGACTTGCTGGACTGTCTTCAGGATCGTTTCTATCTCGATGCGTGAGTCAATCGGCTTTCCCGGCTGAGGGACAAGAGACTCCCGAAGAGGCGATGGATCGGAATGAACAGGACTCTTCAGACTTTGGCAACGCAGCAATCCCGAGGGTTGCCTTCTCCCCCATCTCTCTCGGCCAGATCCTGCCAAGCGGGTCCCCGTTCACCATGATGGCTCACGATGGCCCTTCCGCTCTCATACTGGCTTTTACAAACGTCTCGCACAGCAGATGACACTCCTATCGCAAGAGGATAGGCAATTTACGCCTTTTGTCAAGGCTTGCTCTCACTCATCTTGGTCGGGCGTGGTAGTGTGCATACAGGTTCTGCTGGCAGCAAAGCGACTACTCATTTCTTCATTGCGCTTTTCTTTCCCCTGGGTCGGTAGAGTAAGGGTCACATGAGGAGACCGCTGCTGCTCAGATACCGGGAAAGGGCAACTAGAATGGCTGGTGGGTATAATCATACTCTACAGCTTTCCAAACTGACGCTTCGATTACTACTTCTTTGTACTGAACCAATACTATTTTCAGATAACTTGACGTGAATCTGCTTTGGCGTGCATTCACTTGACTACCATGTCTCCGCGACCTTACTCCAAAATGGTAGGTTCTTTGACTACTTCTCGCTCACATCCCGGACATAAATTCGGGATACCTTCCGCATCTGTCGGGAAAACCGTTGGAATCAGTGCTGGCAAGGGCCCCGCCCAGGGCTGGGCCCTATTCCGCCCGCCCTAGCCCGCCCTAGCCTGGGCCCCAAGCTCTGTCGGGCCTAGCCCGCCCTCGCCCTAAACCCTTGAGGGCTAGGCCCCGATAGGCCCTGGAGGAGAGTTATCTTGATTAATAATGATCTTTGTTTTTAAGCCGGATTTTCAATACCGGATACTAGTCCTTAGTCATTTTCACTGATTGACATAAGTCTTGGCGCCAAGCCTGCACGTGACGTAAGTATACTGTGGGCCCGGGCCCGCCCTAGCCCCGGACTATCCAAGGGCTAGGCCCGCCTGGGCCAATGATTTTGACGGTGGGCCCGGGCCCTCGCCTTAGCGTTGAGGCGGGGCGGGCGGGGCCCATGCCAGCACTGGGAATAAATTGTCAATATAATTTCATGGAGAAGCGTTCTTCTCCACCATCGTTTCGCCAACCTCATTCCCAGCGTGTCGCTGTTGCGATACCACCCACGATGGCTTCTGAAACCTTCACCACGATCTCACCCACCACTGGCCAGCCCATCCTCACCCGCCCCTCCATCAGTGACGCCGACATTGCTCTCCTCCCCGCCATCGCAACCCAAGCTTTCAACTCCTACAAGCACACCCCGTTATCTCAGCGCCAAAACACCGTCAGGAAAGCCCTGCAACTGATATCGTCAAGACAGGATGCGCTCGCGCGAGAGATCACGGAGCAAGTGGGCCGTCCCATATCCTACACGGGTAAAGAAATCTCGACAGCAGTAGCGCGGGGGGAGTACCTCCTCAAGATCAGTGGGGAGTGTTTGGCGGACACAGCCGGCGAAGCGGAGGCTGGGTTCAAGAGGTTCATCAGGAAGGAACCAATTGGGCCGGTCTTGATTTTGTTTGCTTGGAACGTATGCACACTCCCCCACCCCCCCTTGCCCCTTCTTAATTACACTTCTCCCTTGTCTCCTTGTGCTTTCATATAACATTGCATGGTCTACGAGGGCTTACGCGGCTTACTCAAAAGACGTGACCTTCGCAGTATCCGTACCTGATTCTAGTGAACGCGCTCATCCCCGCTCTACTGGCCGGGAACAGCGTCATCATCAAACCTTCCCCGCAGACGCCCACAATCGCGGAGCATGTCAAGGAAATCTTCGAGGAAGCCGGGTTGCCCAAGGATGTGATTCAATTCTTCCACTGCGGGTCGCCGGAGCGGCTGGAGAGGGTGGTGCGGGTGCCGCAGATCAAACTGATATGCTTCACCGGCTCCGTGGCTGGGGGCTTGATGATTCAGAAAGCCGCCGCTGATCGAGTCGTCCCCGTGGCGCTGGAGCTGGGCGGGAAAGATCCGGCGTATGTGAGGGAGGATGTGGATGTCAAGTGGGCGGCAGAGGAGATTGTGGACGGGGCGGTGTTCAACTCCGGGCAGAGCTGCTGCAGTATTGAGAGGGTGTATGTGGCCGAGAAGATCCATGACAAGTTTGTGCAGGCGGTGTCGGAGGTGCTGAAGGGATACAAAGTGGGAGATCCCTTCGACCCGGAGACGAATGTGGGGCCGGTTGTCAGCAGCCGGTCGAAGCAAGTGATTGCGGACCATGTGCATGATGCACTGCGCAAGGGAGGGAAGGACATGACACCCTTCAACGAGAGCTTTGGGAAACAAGCGGTGGGAAATTATGTGGCACCGAGGCTGCTGGTGGATGTGACGCATGATATGATTGTGATGAATGAGGAGACATTCGGGCCAATCATACCGGTGATGAGGGTCGGGGATGATGATGAGGCGGTGAGGATGATGAACGACAGTGAGTTTGGACTGACGGCCAGTATCTGGACGAAAGACGTGAGGAGAGGGGAGGAGTTGCTGGAGAGCATCGATGCCGGGACAGGATTTGTCAACCGATGCGACTATCCCAGTCCGGTAAGTGTCAGATCTACCCACCGATTTGGCCACGTGCTAATCTCGATCTCCCAGGATCTGGCTTGGACTGGGTGGAAGAATTCAGGCAAAGGAACAACGCTGAGCAAGTTCGGTTTCGAGCAATTTGTCAAGCTGAAGAGCTTCCATATCAAGGACTATCCAAGCTGAGGGTACCGAAACGGCGGTGAAAATGAGGGTTGAGCACGAGGTGGAAGGTATGTAGCCTTGGAATGTGAAAATCTCCAGGTCCCGAAATAGACGAAACAGAATCCAAGAGCAGCAGTGCAAGGGCGACTGGGCAGCTCATACAACACACTGGTGATGAGGTATGATTACGTGGATCATACTTGTTGCAGATCGATAACGGCATGCACAGATAGAGATGGTGCGCTTCATGCATGGATCTCGAGATTCCAACAATTGCAATGGGCCAGCTTTGATCATGCCGGAGAGCATACACTTACGGTAGTATCTTTCAAATATCATCCCAATCTCTTGGAAATTGCTGGTGGTTCGACCTGGAATGTTGAAGGATTGCCCGTATGGGGACGTGTTTCATGACACTTGGTTACCGCTACCCTCGCCACGTGGAATTCGTCACGTCAACCCCAAAATTTGCATTTGCCAAATTTGATTCCTCATTTACCACACAACATTCATCCGGCCGGCCGTATGTTTGCAAGGTGACTGTTGCCTCCAGCGTTCTACTTCTCTTTTGCAAGCAACAGCTTGACATCACCATCACCTATCTAGGTGCAAGCCTCTCATTTCACGTCTTCTCCCGTTTTTGAAAGCGTGTTTCCCTTCGCTACCCTTGAGTCCTGTTCATACCTCTGCTTGTCCTGGCATTTCTAGCGAGCCTCATCGTAGACGTTTGTGACACACACATCACCACAGTTCGTTGTCATCATCAACAAGCACAAAATCTCGTCACCAATACGCTTGTACAATCTGCCGTCAGCAAGTCATTATACATGCAATCCTCATTCAAAGACGTCAAAGAGAAGACGATGTCCTGTCTCCGCCGTCTTCCTAGCCTCAAACGATGCAAGGACCGCTGTCGAAGCCTTTGGCCCAAGAAACGCCAGACTACCAAGGCACCTGGATCCCCTCTGAGTATCGTACGTCAATCCATCTTCATCGCAAGCTTAGAAGCTCCACGAGATCTCTAAGACTGATCAGTCATCCGCTGAGATAGGGTCGACCGTATGACTTCCGCAAGGACACGACGGCCACTGCTAGTATGCTTGAACTCGCCGAGAAGTACGTTTACCTTCCCCTCCACATGGGGACTCCCCTCCATCATACATACCATGCACAATCCTTCCATCGTTACTGACCGGACTCAACCACGCAGGGCATCCACAGCCAGCGGACCTCGTGCCAATCTCGGCAATCCCCTGATCCATCCCCCAGTCATCGCCACTTCCACACGACCCTCCACGAATGGCTCGTCACAACTCCGAGAGAAAATGGTGGAAGGAGAGAGCTCGACCGATATTCGAGAGACGGTGCTGAACGTGGCGAATACCACCACCGAGGATCCTACCAGCACGACCAAGCTGGTTGAGAAGGATGCCACGCCGTTCTGATCTGGTCCAATCAAACAAGAAGGTTCAACGATCGAGGACGGGGATATGAGAAGACACAACGGTGACAATGAGAGCTTGGAGACAAATTTGCCGAGGTGCTAGAGCAATGCATGCAGGTCAAATATGGTGATTGTACGATATGGGTGAGGCAGCTGCTCGAAAAGACACATGCAGAAATCTTGCGGGCTGGGATTCGAAAGGGGTAATGCAGGGGCGGAGGGCTCCAGTGTAAGTTAATGTTGAAGAGGGCAGACTCTACATTCTACAAATGGATACACCTCTAGGACAGGGCCACAACGCTGCTTCAAATCTTGACTCTCGATTGACCTGACCTGGAATGACATTTACATCATTATCATGATGGGATCGGCTGGTGACAGGAAACAGGCCGGGTTTAAGCCTTCTGCCGGAAATGGGAGATACCAGGCTCTGCTGGGAACATGTTCAAAGCTGGAGAGGGGCACCGGTCTCCCCGCACTCGATGATCGACAGCGTCTCCTGCATATTTCCATGTACTGATTTTCACACACTGCCAACCACCGAGCCGATGGATTTGGAAAAAGCTGCAATTGACGTCACCATCACCAGCTTAGAAATGGCATTCTTCGGGCTTAGAAATCCAAAGCATCCTTCAATCTTGTGGAGTCCGCAATTTCAACCTCCTTGATTCCCATCTATCCCATCTCAGTGACAAATTTGGACCATTTGTTGCAGCAGCCATTGACTATACCATCTCTAGCATTGATTGAACCGGCACCGCCATGTCTTCTCTCCCAACCACCACGAAACAATACAACGTCACCGGCAAAGGCGGATTCCAGGATGTCAAACTCACCGAGTCCGCCCCGATCCCGAAGCTCGGCGACCACGATGTCCTCGTCAATTGGCACTATGCCTCGCTCAATTACCGCGACCTCATCATCCCCAAGGTCTACCTGCTTTCTTCCCTCACCCCATCTCCTTTTCACCCCCCCCTTTCCTACAAAACCAACCATACCAACCTTTTCTTTCCTCAGGGCAAATACCCTTTCCCTACCATCGATTCCGTGATCCCCCTCTCTGACGCCGCCGGCACCGTCATCGCCACCGGCCCGCGCGTTTCCGCCTTCACGTCGGGGTCCCGCGTGCTCAGCCAATTCAACCAATCCCACCAACACGGCCCCATCACCGCCGCCGACACCATGACCGGCCTCGGCGGCAGCGTCGACGGCGTCCTCCGCACCTACGGCGTCTACCCGGAGTGGGGCCTCGTCCGGATGCCCGAAGGACTCACGTTCCGCGAGGGGGCCACCCTCAGCTGCGCCGCCCTGACGGCGTGGAACGGGCTCATGGGGCTGAGCGGTCGGGAGTGCGGCGCGGGCGATTGGGTGATCGTGCAGGGCACCGGCGGGGTCAGTCTGTTCGCGCTGCAGCTCGCCAAGGCGCTGCGGGCGCGCGTCATCGCCACCACGAGCTCCGACGAGAAGGCCAAGACCGTCAAAGCCCTCGGCGCGGACTTCGTCATCAACTATCGCAGCGATCCCAAGTGGGGGGAGAGCGCCAAGAAGATCATCACGCAGAACGCGCCGGGCACGGAGGGGGCGTCCCATATCATTGAGGTTGGCGGGCCGAATACGATGGCCCAGTCGCTGAAGGCTGTCAAGCCGGAGGGGGTCATTAGTGTGATTGGGTTTTTGGGAGGGGTGAAGGGCGAGGAGCAGCCGAGTATGTTGGAGTGTTTGACGTCGATTTGCACGGTGCGGGGGGTGCTGGTCGGGTCGAAGGAGCAGTTTGAGGATATGGTGAGGTTGATTGAGGCGGTGGGGATAAGGCCGTGAGTGTCTATTCTTCTACTTAAGTTGATTCTTTTTCCCTATTCTTCTTTCTCCTTTCTCTTCCCCCCCCCCCCTTCTCTTTCTTCGATTCTGTTTTTCGTCCTTCTGTTCTGGAATCTCAGTGCTAGTTGCCCGGAGCCTTCCCTTCTTTGCATAATTGATTCGGGTGTTGGAAAGATACCATGCAACTACAGGAGTATAAAAAGCTAACGTTATTTTTTGGGGGTTTCAGGGTCATCGACGAAGGCGGCAAAGAAGGCAAAGGCAAAGGCTGGGGGATGGAGGACGTGAGAGACGCGATGCAGTACATGTGGGAGCAGAAGCATCTGGGCAAAGTGGTGATTCGGATTGATGATAAGGGGGGTTCGAAGCTGTGACTGTAAGGATACGTGATCCATGACTAGGGAAGAAGAGAGGCAATCACGAAGAAACGTATCGACCTGTGCTGCAGAAAAAAGGATGAATCGATCAATCGCGCCTTCTTCTCTTTTCTCTAAAACATTCCAAGAAGAAAACAATACTTCTTTACGGCTAAATTCTATGCAGCCAATGGGGCCCTCCCCCCATCCACTATCACCTTCAATATTATCACCCTCCTCCCCTTCTCTCCCTTTCGCAGCACCACGCGAAGCCTCCCCCCTCTCCCCCCCGATCTTAAGCAGAAACCCTTTCCTCTTCCCAGCAAGCACATCTTCAGACCCTCCACCCACCCCTCCCACACATGGATCACCACACACACCGAGCCGAATCCCCTTTCCCCCCAACATCTACGCCAAATTTTTTTCTTTCTTCACCACCAGTCCAGCTACTACGAAGCTCAACCCCTTGCCGATCGGATTCATCCCCCTCCTCATACGTGAATCACTCACCGGCTCAGATATCATCATCACAAATCCACCTCTCCAAAGGCCAAGCGCGGAAAACCTAAAATGGGCGGGTTTTGATATATATCACCATCATATCCACCACCTCTGCAAACCCCAAAGGAGGGGGAGATCCCAATGACGTACGTACCCACGACCCATCCTCTTGCCCCCCCTTCCCACTACTGAAGCCCCAACTCCACAATTTCGGTCAAAATCAGACGAGAGTGTTCTATACACCCCTTGCCCGGGGGAAGGGGAGCGTGGGTGGTATCATGCTCCTCCCTTGATTTTTCTGCTTCTCCTTCTTCTCCTTCTTCCGGATCGAGTGGGAATGA
Organism: Ramalina intermedia; assembly: GCA_003073195.1. Taxonomy (NCBI): domain Eukaryota; kingdom Fungi; phylum Ascomycota; class Lecanoromycetes; order Lecanorales; family Ramalinaceae; genus Ramalina; species Ramalina intermedia. The sequence goes on along the minus strand of PEKF01000053.1, from coordinate 70,913 downwards.
TACAGAGACGAGGAAAGGGGGGAGGGGTGGGGGAGCGGAATTGAAGAGTCGCATACACCCCCCCCCCATCTCCTAACTCGTGTGATACACAATAATTCATCCCGCTTATGCATCGCCCTGTCTCCGGAGTCATGAGGGAAGACCGGGAGGATGCGTGCTTTGCTTGCTGCATGCAGCACAGCCGCTGGCCCCCCCCCTCCCCTCCCCACATCCCACCCAGACCGGGGGGGGGGATATTGATATGATGATCCCGCTGGAAAATTCAGAATATATATATACTATAAACAGTTGGCCACCTGCGGAATCTTCCCCTCACAACCCCCCGGATGCAGAATGTGTGGAGGAGGAAAGTATAGGGGGGAGGATTGCATATACGCAATCCATATATTACACACGAAAGCGTTGTTGTTGGGAGTCGTGAGAGTATCGCATATACCCACCCACCTCCCCAACCTCTCCAAAAAACAAAAACAAACAAAAATCCGCGTGTTTAGATAGACCACATCCTCAACGTCATAACCCCCCCTTCCAACCCCATCCCTCACTCACGCCGGAACATGGAAATATAGCCTAGGGACATCCAACGCAGCGGGACCATGCGCCCAGCGCCCTTTGGGATGGAAGATTCAGTAAATAGTACATACTGCGGAAGCGCTAGCAGCGACCAAGTACTGTAAGAGCAAAAGAGAATAGGCCGGAGGTCCAAATATACCACAACTGCCCCCCCTGTGGAGAGGGCGTTGCCGCACTGCACTGCACCATAGGGAGACAGGGAGATGATGAGGGAGGGGCTTTGCATACCGCTCGCACGGGTATGTTTGGTAAGGGATTTTGAGTTGAGTGGATGGTGCTACGGTCGGGGGTAGGGAGGGGGGTTAGGGAGGGGGGTGGGTGATGCAAATGTCATGGCATCGAATGATTCTGTCAGCAAAGAAGGGGAGCTGCAGCTGGAGTTGGGAGACTGGGGGGTTTGTAAGGAGGGGAACAGGGGGACGTTATAGGATTTAAGGGATGTAGGGACGCGGGGATATGGGTGTGGTGGGATTGAGTGCACCATTGCAATATAAGAACGGTGGTGGTGGTGGTGGCTTGGGGTGGGGAATGGGGAGGGTAAGGGGGGTGTGATTGGAACTGTGAGGTAGACCGACGGGCTTGTATGGATTGTTGCGTCGAGAATGATGGTGACAGAGTGATTTGATGGGGTTGAAGTCGGGAAAGGCTGGGAAGAAATTTAGAAGGGGAATCATTTCGAGACCCAGGAAACCCGATCAGACCATCCGCTCCGTCAAATCCAGACGTGCCGTGTAAAACAGAAACCAAGAAGAAAAAACGAGAAAAAAGAGAAAAGAGTAACACAACATTTTTTTTTCCACGAACAAAACCTCTGTATATACATCAAAACCTTTTCCATATAGGCCATCCCTTATCAACATCGAACTCGCATAACCCATTTCCTGACTCATTCCTCCTCATCCTCTTCGGCAACCCCTTCATGGAAATCCTTGCCCTCCCTCGTCTCCCTAATCACCCCAGCCCTAATACACCAATCCCCGAACCGCTCCACCCCGTCCCCTTTCCCATCTCCTCCTGCATCCTCCATCCTCACCCCTTCCCCGGCGCCTACCTGCCTCTCCCGGGCATACCGGCCAATCAACCTCTTCATGATCTCCAGGATCTCGGGTTCCTGTATCGAGCTCCGATATAATTTGTTCAGACGTTGGCCATGGTATCCGCCACCAAGATACATGTTGTACGCACCATACGCTTTCCCGACGAACGCCACCTCGGCCAACCAAGGGCGCGCGCAGCCGTTGGGGCAGCCGGTCATGCGCATGACGAGGGAATCGTGACGGAGGCCGTTCTCTTCCAGACAGGATTCGAGTTTCGTGATCAGCTCGGGCAGGTACCGCTCGCTCTCCGCCATGGCCAAGCCACAAGTTGGGAAGGCGACACAGGCGGAGGAAGAGAGCCTGAGGGCGCTGTGCTGGAGGTTGTCGAGTTTATGTTTGGCCATGAGGGATTTGACTTGTTGGAGCGAGGAGGTGGGGATGCAGGAGAGGCAGAGGTGCTGGTTCCCCGTCAACCGGAACTCGCCCACGTTGAGCTTGGCAATCTCGCGGAGTCCGGTCATCATGGGGTACTCAGGCGTGTCCTCTATCCGCCCGTTCTCGATGAAGAAGGTGTGATGGTGCAAGCCGAGCTCGTCGGTCTGCCAGCCAAAAGTGTCGATGTTGGAGGTGAAGTGGAAGGGTTTGGCTGGGGCGAAGGGGTAGGTGAGGAGGTCCTCGACTTTCGATCTAAAAACGTCGACGCCCATGTCGTCTATGGTGTACTTCAGTCGGGCATGCTTGCGGTTCGACCGATCGCCGTGGTCGCGCTGGACGAGCATGATCTTCTCGCAGGCAATGTGGACGCGGTCAGCGGGGATGAAGCCGAGCATACTGCCGGTGCGGGGGTAGGTTTTCTTGTTGTTGTGGGTGACGCCCATGCCGCCGCCGGCGAGAACATTGAAACCCTCCAGCCGGTTGTCGGCTCCTTTGATGGCAATCAGGCCTACATCGTGAGCATATACGTCGGTGTCGTTGTGTGGTGGGATGGCAATGGTGATTTTGAATTTTCGAGGTAGGTAGGTGGGCCCATACAGGGGCTCTTGGTCGATCAGAGCATCCCCAGCGACCTTCTGTTGCTTCTCGTCGCTGGTGGCATCTTTGAGCCAGATCTCGTGGTACGCCGTCGTGGCAGGCAGAAGATGATTGCTGATCTTGCCGGCAACTTGGTAGACATCGTTGTGGTAGACGGATTTGGTGGGAAGGGTACTGCACATGACATTCCGGTTGACATCGCCGCAAGCTGCTATCGTAGTCATCAGAGCTTTGTTGATGGCGCGCATGGCAGGCTTAAGCTTGCTCTTGATGACTCCGTGGAATTGGAAAGTCTGGCGGGTGGTCATCTTCATCGTCTGGTTGCCATGTCGGTGGCTGATTTGATCCATCTGAAGCCATTGGGAAGGGGTTGCAACACCGCCGTTCAGTCTACATCGGATCATGAAAGCGTATGCAGGCTCCAGACCTTGTGCTTTGCGCTCATCACGGAGATCCCGGTCGTCCTGCATATAAGTACCGTGGAATTTGGTCAGTTGCTGGTCCGAGGCCGCTATGGCGCCAGTCGAGGCATCTTCAAGTCCTTCGGCAATTGTGCCCCTGAGGAAGTTGGATCCGATTTTGATGTCTTCATTGGTGATGGGCGGCGGTTCTTCTGGCAGACCCTCGACTTTATCAACATTCAGAGCCTGCCACAGCTTCGGCTCCCACTCGTTGAAGCCAGTCTGGTAGCTATCAGGATCCTGGTCGTCTCCCAGGCCAATGTCAATCAGCCTCTTGCCTCCGAGGAACGCTATCCGGTTGTCGAGATCCTTGCCGGGCTTGTTGTAGTAGATCCGGTCTTCCTTCCTTGGCCAGTAGTGGCTGTCACCAAGTGCAAAGACGGTGTAATTGATGGCAGATAGGTCAAAGTCAGTGGAGTCCTTAACCGCGTCCCAGAAGCCTCGGCCGTTCTGAGGAAATTCGCCCTGACCGGCTGTGCTGGTGAGCATGACAACATTCTCCTCGCCTGCCAGGTCCTCCAACGGATAATCATCCATTGCAATGACCTTGGTTTTCAGCCCTCGAGCTTTGCCTCTATTACCCAGACGCTTTGCAAGACTCTCGGCATTGCCGTTGTCGGACGCAAACAAAACGGTCATGGGAGCCCCATAGAGGCTCTCCAACATTCTGTCGTATGCATCCTTGGCTCTCCGCTTCTGAAGAGCACGAACCTCGGTCCCGTACGATCCAGACAGATTGGCAGAGAATCGAGGATGTCTGTTCATCAATTGCGTCAGATGATTATCCCTTCGTAGAAACTCTTCCAGCTCTTGCTTAATACGCTCAGAGTCCAAGGTGAAGTTAGGCTCGCCATTCTCCTCATTGGTTGGGGTCCAGCGATACAAGGGCCAGTATCCAAGATCGACGGCCTTTTTGGTCTCCTGCAAGACGGTCAAAGGGGAGTCATCTTCCTTATTGAATGGCAAATAGGCAACCACGACGGAAGGACCATTGAATTGATCGGCCTCAATCATAGCCTCCAACACTTGGGTATATGAGCTGTACACTGCAACCGAGGCGACATATGCATTGCCATAATTCATCGCATACAGGCCAATGTCTTTCTTTCGTCTTTCGGCATCGGCTGCCGCTCGCTCCGACCAAGGGGTGGAATCAATGATTAACATATTGACGTTGGCCCCGGAAGCAAGCACGTGGTGAACACCTGAATTGCCCAGATCGTATGCCCATGCATCAGACCCAATGAGCCATTGCGACTCGGTAAAGAATAGTCCCTTGGATGAAAGCAAATGAGAAGCGAGTCTTGATCCGTCAGTGTGCAGACGGGCAATGACCTCAATCGCCAAATCGTTCGATTTCTGCTTGTCTTCAGCAGCGAGGGCCCACTTCGAGAGCCAGGACTGAGGGGTGCTTGTCACAAACTCTCGGCTTGAGGCAGCTTCCTGAACCTCTTGGACGAATCGCTTCCTGTGCTCTGCCCTGGCCAGCAAAGCCCCGAATCCAAACTCAGGGTTCGAGGCTATCGTGGCCGACACTCCGGCATTCGCAGCCCCCAGTCGATTGGCAATATGCAGCCTTTCACCAAAAACTTGATCAAGGATCTTCATGTATGCCGTCTCGACTTTGGGTTGTTCCAGACTATACTCATCACTTCGTTTCGTAGACTTCTGACGAGAACCGACCTCGAGATTCTGGATTGGTGATGGAGACTTGAGATTTTGAAAGATGCCTCGCAGCGCTTGGCGAGCTGTGGCTGGCTCGATGTGACCCAGCTGATGGCCAACAATCATTGGTGAGGCTGCAGAAGCTGGCCCGGTTCGGAGAGAGGTCAGGATGTCTAGCAAGACTGGCCCCCATTTGGTAGTCCTTCTTCGAATTTGCTCGAGTACAGCTATCCTCTTGACTGATTCTGGAATTGCCGCGCTCAGTTGCGTGCTGAGCCAAGGTCTGTACAGACGAGCCGTGATGATACCGCACTTGGCAAACTCTTCCATCGATTTGGAAGACATGATCTCGTCCACAAAGACGCCTGTTGAGCCGAAGACAAACAACGCACAGTCGGCATCCTCTGCTCCCGAGTACTCGAATGCGTTATAATGCCGGCCAGTGATTTTTGCCATGCGGGCCCATATTTGAGATATGAAGTTGTAGATGTCGTCTGACGTGACAGGTCGAGTAGTGGTCGAATTGACGGAGGTAGCAGAGGACATACTAGGTCGGCTATCCACACTGCTTTCTCTCCCAGAGGAGCTGGCTGATGACTCGGCCCTGCTTGCGGGCTTTGATGATGTGAGGTTTGGGATGACATTCGCTGAAGAAGGCTGGATTTGCTGTCCGTCTTCTGAAGTGTCCGTGCTTTCCGTAATGATGGCTTGCCTTCCTTCATCCACGTATAGCGAACCATTGGACTCGGCTTGCCTCTGCCTCCCTGACTTTTCGACCAGGATGTCCCTTATCAGTGCCAGATCCTCCCCACTTATTGGGTCATCTTTCTCCGAGTTTGCAGGGTCAAAGAAATGTATGACACCCTTGCCACTCTGTGCTGCGAGCGCATGGGCACTCAATGCTATGTCCTGTCCCTCCTGTAGTGTCTCGGATTGCAGGAAAGTGAAGCCGCATTGACGAATGGCGGTTATCTCCGAGTAATCGGGCTGTCCATAGGGATGCAGTGCCACATGTATGACCACCGGCAATTGGGCTAATTTGTAGAGATGTGGGATCGATGGCAAGAGGACGGTAGAGGATGTAGTGACCGAGACGAGTTTGCCGGACCGGAGAGGCTTGAAGGCGGAGAGGAGAGGGTCGACATTGTGGCGAAGTGTGAGTAGCTGAGCAGGTGAGTCAGATGTATTTTCAAAGATATAGCCAAACTGCTGCACACCTCTGGGTTCTTGGTGACAATGCCTGCGGTGGGGCTCGCAGCGATCGTGTTCAGGGCTCTGGAGAACTCCGAGTCTCGGCCCAGTGCAGGCTGGACGGATAGAATGACATCGCTGGAGAGATATGCAATTCGAGCGACTGGAAAATATCCTCAATATTAGTCAATGGGTTTATGCAACGGGCGACAAGCAGTGAAAAATCCATGGTGGGGCATTTGATACCTGCTTCCCCCACACTCCGAATTGTTGCCATGCTCGAAATTGATGCGGTCGAAATGTTGTATGTTAGATCATGTTCAAGGCAGTATGTTCCAAAAATTCAAGAAGAAGAGCGGTCAAATTTCAAGACGACATCATGACTGGTTGAACTTTTGTCAGCCACTGGGAATTAATTTTTATTGACATTTGGATGCAAGTCCCTCAGCCGAGAACGGCTTTTGCCACGGGCGGGAGAGCCGAGATCGTCAGCCCAAAAGTACGTCATTCGGTAGGCTCACTGAGAAGACGCTACTCTACCATGAACATCATATGCACGGCACTTATACGGACATTGCATTGAGACTTTCGTCTTCGAGTAAATTAACACGGAGCATCATGCAGACACTGTGAAAGACATGGAAATTTTTGAACGAATTTCCATTACCATATTTAGCCATGACTATGTATTGATACTTTTACATCAGATGAAGTGGAGATTCTGGTGAACTCTCAAGAAAAGAAATAGGGGCTATCCCTCACTTTACTGACATCGAAGTCTCCTCTCTGAGGCACAGGAGGGAAAGTCAATGGCATCCAGACCATCGTCTTTCGTCCTTTGTATGTCTTTGGCAACTCTGCTTCTTCCTCCTCTTCATCTTTCTCATCTGCAAGAGCCTCTGTTTCTCCATCCTGACCAGCTTCGAGCCCTGTTCCTTCGTCATTGACCGCGTTCAAATCCACCTCGTCCTCAACAGCGCCATCGGAAATCGCAGAGTCACCAGCCTCATCCTCGTCTGCTGCCATCTCTTCTGTGCTCGACTTGCCCTTCCCTGGCCTACCCTTCTTCCTGGAGGGTTTTGACGGCTTGCTTGTAGCTACAGCCTTGGCTGATGGAACCCGCTCATGCTCTGGAGCATCCGCGAGAATACTTCCCGGAGTCACCATCTGCATGCCTTCCTCCCTTTCCGTCGCATCCGCAGACCGGAGCAAGCGTAGTCGTTTGATCTCCAGCAGGAGTTCTTCCTGCTTCCGCTGCAGCTTGTTACGACCTTCACCAAGCCCCTTGCGAAGCTCCTCGAGAGCCTGCCTCGTGCGCCAAGACCGAATCTTCATGCCGACCGCACTTGACGTCGCCACCGATGCCTCTTGCATGTGATCCTTGTACCTGACCTGGAACTCGGATGCCAGCCGACTGATGATGTCTTCCGAGTGCATTCGAATGAAGGAGTCTCGAGTGACAGTGTTCATGGTGTCAACATCAGCCGCGTGCGTCCAGAACGAGTCGTGCACGGATGCAAAGGTGAGCCCCAGCTCCTGGCATTTGAGAGCGGTGAGGAACATGTGCGTTCCATCCAGGGAGTGAATGAAGTTGGGGGGAAACCCTTGACACTGCCTCGCCTTGTCGATGGTGTTGGCAAACCCCTGTTTGTGGAGCGACACCCGCTGCAAGTGCGTTGTCAGAGTCACCACGCTGTCCTTCCGGTAAGGCTGGCACACAGGCATCTTCAGCGGCGTCGTCCACATGACTGGGGTAATGAACGAGGTCAATTCGATCTTCTTCTTAGACAGCTTGTTTTGTCTCTTAAAGACGCTGGGGGCTGGGGCCTCGTGCCGTGCCTGCTCCAGACGCTTCATTTGACCCGGGGACACCGATTGACAGATCTTCGAGGCGCATTCCCCAAACCAATGCTGAATATCATGCGCACCGTTGAACATCGAGGCCAATGTTGTGAATATCTTCCTTGCAATGTACGTGGACGCCGTGTCCAAATTCCAGTTTCGGCTATCATCTGAAGCTGCGAATCGAATATCAAGATCGTCAAGCTGTTTGCGGACTTGCCGTTTTGCTCCAATGAAGGTCACCCCGTACACATTGGTCATGACTGTCTGCTTGACCACCTTCCTCGAGATATGTTGATCGAGCGCTTGTGCGAGCGAGTTCCCACCCGCGGCTTCCGCCTTGACCTCCGCCTTGACAATCTCTGCCACTGCAGTATAGATGTCTGAGGGGCGATCGCCCGGCTGAAGATTGACTTGTTTGGCGCCGGCAATGTCACCACCTAGCGCAGCATAATGCTGAAGACCGTTGCAACTACCGTCTTGATGAATCGGCAAGCCAGACCGAAACTTGGTAGGGTCTGGCAATTGCAAGGCATCTCGTAGCTCAATACAGGTGGCCAGACATTGCCAAGGATCCTCCGCCTGAAGCCACCATCGACGACCGCCCATGGCATTGTTCGCAGAGTCGAGAATGTCAGGTAGATGCTCTTCCACAAAGAAGAAACGCTCCTGGAAGCTGGCTTTGTCGTAGCCAAACTTGTTTGCCAGATGAATTTTCAACCACCAAAGCCCCCTCTCGCCCAATTCCTTGCCATCCGCAAATTGAAGCAATCCTCGACAATTATCGGCCCCCATGTGATTCAGGAAAGGTGCCATAGGATATGCCCGGCCCCGAAAATCGACGTTGTGAGGAAAGTAGAAGCGTTCATGAATGAAGGAACGAGCAACCTCCATCTGAAAATTTTGAAAGCATCGATCAGAAACCAAACCCCGCCGCTTGTTCTCGATCTCCTGGACCTCTTTGATCCAGGCAATATGTTCTTTCATTTCCGACGATGACGGCTCTGGTGGCTGCTCCAAGTCTGGCCTTTCTGGAGGGATACTCGCAATTGCTTCGCCCGTGTTCCATGCTTCTGCCATCACATCAAAGACTGCACGATTAACCTTCCAGGCAGTCTTGCCCAGTGCGTCGAGGCCTGCAAACACTTGAACCATGTCTCCGTTAGCTGCAGCTGTCCTTGCATAGCGCATTGCGTATCTGTCGATCTCGTGGAAACGAACGGCCTTGCCCGAGTGTTCAAGGAAGCCACCCTCCTTGAACCCTACCCACGACTTGGGTTCACAAACCATGGGCAGGTGTTTCGCAAGTGCAGAACCGACCGGAGACTGGCTCATCTTCTCCGTCATCGCTGCATTGAGGCGAACGACCCCCACCCTCTTCCCCGATCGATACTGGTAAGTATGAAAGAAGACAGGCTGGGTCTCAGTGATCGTGTCATTGTATGCAGAGTCGGCTCTGGGATCAGCGCGGGAAACCGGTACTTGGGCTGCTTCGATGAGTTTGGAGAAGAGCATTGCCGCGATCTTAAAACGGACAGAATCTGGCCAGTTGATTGGCGCCTGTACGTCTGGATGATTTATCGAAGACTCTGAAAAATCCGCGACTTCTGCCTTTCCCGGCGGCTGCATGATAGCTTTGTGCTTGCGGATGACTTGCAAAGCAGGATTCTTGCGAGCTTTTCTTGAGGTGATGGCGTAGCTCTCGTCAACAATCGCCCTGCCAATATGATGAAGGATCGTTGTAGCCCTCATCTCGCCATGGGCCACGGTATTCATGGTGGACAAGATGGTAAGAGCCGAAATCTTTTCGGGGGGAATCGTTTGTAGATATGGGCCCCATTGCAGGCGCTCCTTATCCGAGGAATCTCTCGTCTCCTTCCGCTCGGCTTCATTAGCCAGTCGCAACTCTTCCTTGACAGATTCCAATAGCTTCTCATGCCAGGACCACATGACAGCTCCGATGTTCGAACCAGAACCATGAATATTTCCATGGTGGATACCGAGTTTCTTCATTTGCTCATTCTCGGCCTGCCAACGTTCCAACGCAATGTCGACGGTCCGTTGTTCAAGCAGTCGTTGCCGGTCAGCGTCGGCGAGCGTGCTAAAGATCTTTTCTCTACCCATATGACTAGCTTGCTCTTCGTTCAAAAGTTCCAGTGACTTGCGTAGAGATGCGAGGCCTTGACCCTTGATCTCGACAGGACGAAGCTCAGGTATAGAAAATTGGGCTGGTTTGAGGGCTGATTCAGGAGGCACTCTTGGTGGCTCTGCGGCGTTCCTTGGATCGAGAAGGGAAGTCATCTGCTCGAGGACGCGTTCGAGTTCGGGTACTAATTCTTTGGTTTCCTGCTCAACTCCAGCCTCCCGAGCAAACTTGTAGTATCTTCGAACAGCACGCGCACTTCGCTTCCGATTGTAATCTTGTAGACAAGCTTGGATCACCAAGGCGAACATGGATGCATCGAGGGGGATTCCCTGAGGGCGCATCTCGACTTCCACCCAAGCCAACATATTCTGCAGTATCTTGTTATCCTTGGTGCGCATCACAATCATGGCACACTCCTGCAAATAGCTCTTATGCGCGGCGAAAAGGCCGGGGGCATCAGCCTTATATATTGCGCTCAGCCTTCGAACCAGAGCTGCCGCACGTTCCAGTCTGCCGACTTGGAGGCATGCATGAAGCGTCTGGTGAATCTCGTTGATATCACCAGAAACGCCATTGAGGGGGCGATGTCCAGTGGGAGAGGACGATGGCGGTGGAGTATCATCCAGGATCAACGGAGTTGGATTGAAGTCGAAACCTTGGAGTGGATAAGCTTGCTGAGGTTCGAGACGGTCTGCGTTATTATGTTGTGAGTACTGAGGGATGTCGAAAGGAACAAAGTCCTCTGAAGAAGCATCATATTCTGCGGCCGCTGCGGCAGAGGCAAGACCTCGCGTTGCTGGGGTAGAACGGTCATGTCTAGAGTTGGCGACATATCGGGAGGACTTCTTCTGGACTTCGATGGGCGGCCGATTGAGCGACGAAGTTTTCCGTGACCGAGGAGCAGGCCTGTAGAGGACGGGGCAAAGGAAGGGCAACTGTAGTTGTTCGGCTTCTTGCCGAAATTGAGATCTGACCTGGGGAAGTAGATTTCGTGAAGCAGTCCGGAGAATCATGCCTACTGACACGCCTCGGCGCAAAAGGGTGGGATGGACAAGTTGGAAGTGGTGATATGGAAAGACCAGGGTTTGCCATCGATGATTTTACTCCTACGAAAAAGTAACTTTTCGGCATGGAGCCTAATTGGGAATAGTGCAATTCTTCTGCATCATGCATTATGACGTTCGAGGGTCCCCTCGGTCCACGCATCCATTGTTTACAACGAGCCAAAACATTGTATTGCGAATTTTAGAACGTGAAGATGCTTATTACTAGACACTTTCAGTTTTGGTAACACTTCACAGCTTCCAAATTGGGAGCAAGCAAGGAAAAGTCAGAGTCTACGCAGCTTTATCAAACGATGGAACTGGACAATTATCTTGAGAAGGCCATTTGGGCAAACGAGGATACAGTAAGGTGTGTCTGTGGCTGTACTGGTGAGGATACGGCAGATGGACGTTTCATGGTCTCTTGTGAGGGATGCGGAGTCTGGCAGCATTTTGAACCAAAAGCTGCTTGGGGCGATCAAACGAGGTGAAAAGCCATGGATATGGGAAGGAATCGAGGATTCACCAAGACGTCTTCGTGAGGGTGCTGGTGAGGATGCTGAAGATAGACGCCATAAAAAGTTGCTCCAAGGGATTAAACGAGATGAAAAGCCACGAGAATGGGAAGAAGTCGAGGAGATAACCCGATGTGTATGTGGGCTTGTTGGTGACGAGGCAGAAAATGGACTTGACCTGTTGTCTTGCGAGGAATGCCAAGTCTGGCAGCATTTTGAATGCCTGGGCATCACTGAGTACCCATTGTCGGGACTCTATTTCTGCGAGCAATGCCGACCCGCAGACCATGAAAAGCTGCTTGGAGAGATCAAACGAGATGAGAAGCCATGGGAAGATCGTAGAAGGGAACGCGAACGAGCGGAGATGGAAGTGAAGCCAAAGAAGGCCAGAGGCAAGAGAGGCAAAAAGGGTATGCTGAGCACACTGTTTCGCCGCACTATCCAGACGCAGAGTCAGCACCACGTCAAGCCATGAACAGTTACTGATCAATTGGTGAAGGGGGACACTGAAAGAAATTCTTTAGCAATGGATGTTTGATCTTCAGTAACGGCCTTTACCACTCTACCACGAATATGCCTCCACCTCGAGCTCGATTATCGTTCCCCCCTTTTTGCCAGCCGCCACAACAGCTGCCCTGACAGCGTCGCAGAACCCTCCTGGCCCTGACACCACCACGCCAACTCTAGCCCACCCGACATCCATTTCCTCGGTCAGCAGCCCCCCAACATCCAGTCTCCGACCGACTGGGACCTCTCTGTCTCCAATTCTGCTCGGAGCCCCATCTATCGCCTAGACCAAGCATGAGGCAGACTCCCGACCGCTCCAGGAAAGTTTGACATTGGAATGATTGGTCACCTAGGGCAGGAGCCCGGTGAACCCAATGCCTCCTCCAATCAGCAATACCCGGTCGCAGCGCGGGATCCCTTTGGTGGGTTTGTTGGTATAGGGTCCACCGAGCAGCGTGAGTAGGCTAGCCCGTGCTTTGAAGTTTTATGTCATACCTGTCGACTTCCTGATGAAGAGCATGAGACCCAGGGTGGGGCTGGCGCGACTTTATACCCAAGCTTCGGTATTATGTTCTGTAATCTCATATTACTTCTCCACATCCAGATGATCCAGTGCAGAATTTGATGCGGATCATCAAAGCTAAGACTATGCCGAGAGGGCGGCTACCGTCGGCAGTGTCGAAAACGGGTGGCTCTTCCACGGCCGCAAATGCATTGAGCATCAGGAAACAAGCGTAGACGTGCTTGCCCGGCAACGTGCCCCAGCGGATTCCGACGATGTCGAGGCGGACATAGCCTCCGCCCGGATCAGTCACTTCTGCCCTCCGGACACCGCTCTTCAGGATGCGGCCCAGAAGTGCCAGCCGGTCAAAGGCCTATATCGCAAATGCCACATACAACCATTTCTCATATTCCCGGGAGGCTGAGCCATCGTCGAAGCGTGAACTGATGTGAGCAAGTTTTTCTCAAAGCCAAGAAATCCCTCTGAATCTGAAGCGAGACATCGCCATCATGTTTCGAGTCCAGGTAGGTTCAGGCTCGTTTCTTTTTATTGCTTGCATGAGAGGCAGGTCTAGAAACTTGCAAGTCGCTTCCTCCACACTGAAAAGATATGCTTGTCACATGTGGAATCATTCCCAACCTAGACTGTCAAGGTCGTCTTGGCTGTGACGTGGCCAAGACATGGATAGAAGTGGCACAATTCTGCTAGCAATCGAAAGCTCAGAAAAAAAATGCGGGACCATTAAGGCTTTTCATCACGGAAAATTCCCAGAAGACTGAGTACGATGAAGAGTTGTAGATCAAAAATTATTTCCCAAGGGTTAAATGTGCGGCCAATTCTAAGCTTGCAATTGAACTTATTCACATCTCAAAGCTGCTCGAGCCTTGTCTGCATCTCTCCTTTACCGTTGAATGCAGGTCGCTCAAGGCTCCATCTCCTTGACGTAGGCCTCCATGGTGGCGCTACAGAAGTATTTGAAGTCCTCTGTTACAAGCTGTTTGTCTTTCGGCAATTTGGAAAGTTCCTTCTCCACGACATTCCGACCCTCTTCGATGAGATCCGAATGCCCCTGGAGATGGGAGGATAGAACGAAGCACCACTTCGCGTTTGCCCATTCTTCCAGGCACAGGAAGACCAAGCCTCTCCAATAATTCGCCTTGCCGGCCAATTCAATCAATTTCACCTCCGAAGCCAGACACAAAGCCTCCTCTGTCAACCTTAACGCTGTCATCAGACTCTGACCTGATGACTGAATGAGTGCCGCGAACAGCAGCTTCGTGTTCACGCGGGTTCGGCTATCCAAATCCGTCCGCATAAGCAGTTGAGGCATCTTGTTGAGGGCTTTCTGTCGCTGGCCGTTCCGGAAAAGATCTTCAATCGGGGCGAGGAGGGGATATTCCAGTGGCGAGCACTCCCACGGCCCAATGAAACTTTTGTTTCCGGCGACAAGGAGGTCAGTCCTCGCTTTGCTGGTCCGCACAGTCGAGTTGACTGATTCGGAGCTAGCATTGGACAGAAAGGTGCCAGTGTACTGCTGCATACCACGTACCAGACCTTGGGAATTGGTCAGCAACCTGTCGAGTTCCATGATCTGGTTTTCGAGTTCGACAATGGCCATCTTGGAGAGCTGGTTATCGATCCTAAGGTCATCTCGCTCCTTGATGATGGCCACCACCTGCTGCTCAATCTGACCGGGAGAAAGATCCATGTTCGAGCACAGAGGTAGAGAATAGTGATCAAGATGAATTACTCGTTGAGTCGCTTGCTCAATTGAATAATGAATACTGTGACCCCGTGAGAATATAGAGCAGTGGCCGCATGAGCCGTGAGCAAGCCATTGTTCGACAACAAAGAGCGTGGTTACCGATGCCTGACAATGGCGTTGTCAAGGAACAAAGGCATCAGGACCCAGAGCTTGTGTGGACTTGACCAAATCTCACGAGCTCGATCTGTAGCTCGGCAACCCTTCTCAGCTCATTCTCTCGCCGCTGCTGTCTTTTTTTCGTGCGTAGAAGCCAGGCTTCGTAGTAGCTTATCGCAACATTGTATAGGCTGAACCCAAGTACAGTGGCGCCCGCAAGAAGAGCTTTCGCTTGGTCGAGTTCTTTGAGAGAGATGTCTGATTTTGGAACGAGTCCGCGCGCAAACAATGAGCTTGCAGCGCGTAGCCATTGCATAAATGGGAGGGTAGGATCGGCGAAGATGCTTGACCCTAAGGGCCATGCTGTCCCCAAAAACAAGAGTGGGGACGACAACATGGTCATCGACCCCAAGAGGCGCATTACAAAAGCGTCGACAAACTGCTGCTTTGCCAGCTTTCAGGCCAGCTCCCCGGCTTCGTCTGTTGCTTCTAGCTCCTGTGTCGGAACAGGCATCACCACGTAGAGGACAATGAGGCCAATCGCGAATATTGCCAGGACGGAGAGCGTAACCAGGAGGATGATGAGGATTGTCTTGAAATTGACCAAGAATAATCTGTCACGATACACATAAGTCGTGTTTCCCAAGTGTTCTGAAAACAAAAGATAGCACTCCGCTGCGAAACAGAACAGTCCAGCAGCAGCCAACAAGCATCCACGCCTGATGCACTTGAAACCGACCGCTTGCAGAAACAGTATGATATCTACGGCCAAAAAGGACTCGATCACAACCAAAGAAGCTTCTGTGCAAGCCGATCGTTGCTCACTCGCTCCAGCCCGAGCAGAAGGCCCAGTCCTGGAGTAGGAGTGCACATGGCTGATGAGGTCCCCAGCTGCAACGCCCGGGAAAACAAGCGTCGCAATCAGATCCACGGTAATGTTGTCGGCTCTGCGTTTGCGTCGATGCAGTCCGAAGAGAACCACGCACGATAGTGCTGTGAGATACCAGCCTATTGTAGCTCCTGGGCCCTAGAAAGATGAAACCAGGGCGAAGCGTTCTGTCTCCTTGGATGAGGCTGAGGCCATGATGAGTCTGAAATACCTTGTGATGGGGTCCCACTAGGGTGGGAGCGTCTTGCTATGATACTACTCGATCATACAACGTTCGCCCAGATAGTGTTGATGAACTTATGATCACGAAGACCGTAGTGTTGCATTGCTAGAATCTCAAGCCGTCGAAAAGGCGTGAAACGGTGTAAGTAGACCGCAAAGCCTCGTTGACATCATCGTGCAGCGTCCCTCGTAAAGGAGCTCTCATGAGTATGAGGGGTGTCCACTTTTGTTGATCATGAGGTGACAGGTTCTTGCCTATGGAAACACTATCGACCAGACTATTGGTTCCGTCACCTTCAGAGGATCTTTGCATGGATCCGACTGATACTAGTCACCGGTGTTCTTCATCGCGGTATTGGTATCCACGTTCATCGGCTCATCACTTGGCTGGTGCACCTAGTTGTCGAAACTTCGACTTTTGTCTCAAGCAAAGCACAAGAAGCTACAGCTTTATCGCCTCCCTCGTAGGACATTGCCAGTGCCGCCCCTTTCGAAGTCGCAGGCCTCAAGACGATATTTCAGATCTTTTTCCCAACCACGATCTGGTATGTCAATTCTATAAAAGCACCATGTTTCCTCTCTGCACTAGCTTTCGCCGCCGCCTCCGCAGAATAGTTCTCCACGGGTTTGATGCCTTCGCCACCGCGCCTAGCCCGCTCTACGAATTCATCGGCAAGCATGCAGTAAATATCGATGTACATCCCGCGCTGCCATGGTAGGGTCGTCTTCAGGTCTACGTCGGCAACCTCGAATCCGCACCGCGCAAAGGTATTCGGTAGTTGAACAACCCAATCGGTCGGCTTCTGCGTATTGGTCATGCGTGATATCATGTCCATGCCTTCGGCTGAGGCCGAGGCATCTGCACCACTAGCGGCACGATTTTTCGCGGGGTCAAGATCATCCCATTGCAGATATCCTCCCGGCTTGAGAAGCTTGTGGCAGTAATCCAAGACCTTGGTCGGATTGTTGTTCTTGATGATGGCAACAAAGAGGCGTATATGCACAATGTCAAATGCGCCCAAAAGGTCATCTGGTGGGCCAGCAGGATCAAAGGCGTCGTGTTCACGGAAGTGGATGTTGGAGGGAATCCACTCCGGACGAGGGAACTGGTCGCCAGAGATATCGAGGCCATACATGTAGGCAGGAGGGTGCGGTAGATATTTGTCCAATCCCAGAAGCCAGATCCCCGTCCCTGTACCAACCTCTGCTATGGCCAGCTGCTCTTTGGCAGAGGGAACCGAGGGGTGAAGACAATACCCAGTCGTCTCCAGCCAGAGGTGGTGCTGAAGGTTCAGCCTTGCAGAGGCGCGATAGCCACGCCCAAGCGTGTAGTCGTCAACGCCCATGATTTGGAGCTTCTGAATTGAACACAATATACCTGATAACCGGGTGGGAGGAAGACAGATGTTTGCAGTGGAACGAACACCGCGTGAAGAAACCCTTGATCGCAAGTAGAGTATATATTCGCAAACAAGGAGTGAGATAATGCAGAGGCTCTCTTTTCGCTGCACAATGATTCGTGCATGATTGGCCTACCCCGTGGTACCGCAGCACCAAGTACCATTCGAGCGACCGACTTCGCTGGATGAAAGAGGATGAGAGTTCAAAGTTTGCACACCGGACTTATGCAAAAGCCAATATCCATACTTTTCCCTTCGTGAATGTACAGAAGATCGTCTCTGGCCATGAGAATTGCGATCCGAGTCGATATGACCCGCGTGCCTCTCTGATCTACACATGCAGCTAAGCCTCCGACAGCCGTCTCTTGGACGCTCGAAAGATTCCCATAACAGGCCAAGACTGGTGAATTTAGAAGTGTAGGGGGAGGTAGGCTCCTGTACATCAATGACGCACTCCTCTAAGTGCAGGGATCTTCAAAGCTTATGCAGGAGATCTTTTTCGTGGACCACGCACCCTCGACAAAAGACGGAAATAAAGAAAAACAGAGGATAGGTACGTACCCCTGAAGCAGATCTGTTGGTAGAACATGATCCCGTCTTCGATACTCTGCCCCCTGCGGACGTATGCATCCATGGCTTCGCTTGTAGCCTCTGTCGAAGGTCTACTTCGAGGTCTTGCCAGCCTATTGGTAGATGTACAATGTACCAATCGGCTGTAGAATTCGTATCAGCTCGGTCCCTTGCAGGTATGAGGCAATACCGAAGCAGCTCCTTCCCCAAAAGGAGGGAGGGGAGGGGGGGGGGGGCAATTGGGGCACAATGTATTGAGAAGACAATTTGCACTACCTTCAAGACTTCCAAGGTCACCTCCAACATTTCGCAAGGCTTGAGGAGCACACAGAAATGATAGTTGGATGGAACACGGAAAAGGCGAGGACGGGAGGAGGGAAGACCCCTGTCCGGTTCAACTCCGGCTCCAAAAATGGTCTCGACGTCATCATTCTTCAACAATAATCCACCTGTTCTTCAAACAGCGAAACCGTCACTCCGTCAGCATTATTTGAAATCTAGGCAGCATCGCCAGCAGAACTACCGCCACTCAATCCCACAATTAGCAACCTCCACCATCACCACCATCATAGCTCCCCTCCATCGCCTCCGCACTCTCCTCTCCCACACCTGCAACAGCAGCACCCACACCTCCCCATCTCGGGTTCGGTCCGCAGCAGCAGCAAAGATGTCCACCACAACAGCCCACCTCACCGTCCCCCCGGCCCCTTGGTCCCAAACCTTCCAATCCCACCTCGCCCAAATGCCCTCCCCCGAATTCGTCCTCGCCTCCCTCACCCCTGCCCCCGCCGGCCCTGCCTCCGCTCCCACAACAGCCGGCTACCTGCCCCGCGCCCGCTACTGCATCCACCGCGGCATGTGGTCCACCCTCCCCGAAAACAAACACAACGACGCGCCACGCAACCCGCGCGCCTACACGAGCGACATGCCGACCTTCACCACGGACGTGCGCATGCACAAGGTGAGCGAGTTCTTCGCCACCTCCGCGGGTAAAGCGGATGATCCGAGTCAGATCCAGGGGTCTGGCGGGGGCGGGCCCGTGGAAGCCGTGTATTGGATCAAGGAGACGGGGACGCAGTGGCGCGTCCGCGGCACGGCGTGGGTGGTAGGGAACGACATCGATGAAACGCGCGGGGATATTCCGGGTGCGGTGTCCTCGGGCGTGCGGGCCGTGAAGAGTGAGGTCGGGCGAAGGATGCAAGTCCTGGATGAAGAGAAGGCGGGGGAGTGGTCGTGGGGCAAGGAGTTGACGGGGCATTTTGGGAACTGTTCCCCCGGAATGAGGGGGAGTTGGCGGAATCCGCCGCCTGGGACGCCGACGCATGGACAGGGGGAGCCGGATGAGGAACATAAGCTGGGGCAGAAGGTGATGGATCTGGAGGATCCAATTGCGCGGAGTAATTTTCGGGTTGTGGTTATTAAGCCCGATGAAGTGGAGCAGACGGATATCAGTAATCCGGAAACGGCGAGGAGGTGGCTGTATACTTTTGTGACGAGTAAAGGGGAACAGGGGAAGAAGGAGGGTGGGGAGGGGGAGTGGAAATGTGAGGAGCTGTGGCCTTGAGAGGAAGGGGAATCGACTGAGATTGTGGGGAGGCATAAGCATGAGGATAAGCGTTATGGGTCTTGTAAGTGCAGCGTCATGACGATGGGCGAAAGGATTGTGCGTAGCAAAAGATAAAGCATAGCAGCTACGGGGAGCTGGCATGAAAATAGCACTTCAAGTACATATATCAAAAGAATCCATAAATTTGAACTCACAGCAACAATGATCCCAATGACAATCGAACTCGTCTACTCACCTTCCACTTCAAAATGTCAAGCTCGAGCCTCTCACGATCTTCCCGCAGCCGCCGCTCTCAAAGCCCTCCTCTCCCTTCGTGACCCCTTGTACTTCCTCTTCCTCCTACCGCTCGCATCCCCCTCCACAGTAGCAGACCCTTCCCTCTCACTCCCACTCCCACTCTCCTCACTACCCCGTCTCGATGTCACCCGACTCCCAACCCGCGATCTCGTCGGTTGCTCCCCCTGCCTTTTCCATATACTCGCCGCCTCTTCACCCTCGTCGTCCGCTTCCTCCTCCTCGCTCTCCGCAACAGAATGCAGCGACGAGGATGCCTGGCTGAGCAGCGAATGCGTCCGCGATGGTCTCCCGCTGGGGAGATACGCCGAATTCGTCCGCGATAGCGGGGGCTGTCGGAGTTCCGACTTCATCAAAGACTCGGATCGCACCGAGTTGGGTCGGGAGGATTGTGGGGCGTCCGACCTGATGGAGTCGGCGCGGGAAGACCTCACGGAGTTGGCGCGGGAAGACCAGAAGTTCGCTAGGGTTTCGCCTTGACCGGCTAGGGGGCTTTCGTCACCGGATATCTTGTTGCTCCTGCTGATTCCGTTGCCAAAGATGGAACCGGAATCACTGCGATAGGAATTCGTTCGTGAAGAGAAATAGCTGGCTAAAACTTCGCCGTGGTTCGCGGCTGCTGGTGGACTTTCATCGTCGGCATCGTTGTCGTTGTCATCGGAAGAAGTATCCAGGAATTGGCGCCGTTGCTCATCTTCGCTGTCGTCATCATCCGATTCCTCTCCACTTTGTTGCGCGAGAACGGGAGATGGGAGTTTGCCCTCCCCAGCCCTTTGCTGCTCATCCTCGGGAGACGCACGCTGCCCTTGCTGCTGTTGACGACGACCCTGTCCGCCTTCCTCGGCGGAACTACTAGACCCATCACGAGCCCCGCGCTGACCCTCCCAAAACGCCAATTTGCTGCTTATAGCCGCACCACCACTCCTTCCCCTCATATGAGTGGGGCCAGCCGGCAATGCTTCAAAAAAACCCTGCGCCATCTCGGGGGTCTCTTCCAGCGAGCTTGGCGGCGAGGAGTTTGCGCCACCGGGGGAAAAAGCGTTGGGGCTCGTGGGCATGACTGTGGCGCTGGAGTTGCCATGGCTTTTGACCAGAGCGAGGAGGGGGAAGTCTGCAGGGAGGGGCGGCGGAGAGCGGGAGGGGGAGCGGGGGGAGCGGGAGGCGTAGCTGTGGAGGTAGGAAGGTGGGAAAGGGGTTGACGGGGGATGGGAGGGGGGTCGGATCATGGTGGTGGCGGAGGAGGAGGTGTGGCGGTGATGGGTAGGGGCAGGTGCCGCTGCTGTGGACGGAGTGGTGGTAGGTTGACGAGGGTGTGTTGCTGGTGGTGATAGTGTCGTCGTGGACTCTTTGCCTTTCCCTTTCTTGTTGCTTTGAGATGCTCGTTCAAAGGAAACACTGGGATCGGACCAAGTGGTCGACTGCGTCTCCCCCATAGCATTGCTGCACCTATCGACCCACTCATCCACCATTTCGCCCTCCAAATACCCTCCCGCCACCGCTGCTCTCGCCACATCCAGGTTCTCCGCTGCCTCTGGGTACCTGCCCTGCCCAAATCTCGCAAGTCCAAGGTAGAACTGACAGTGCGCGATCAACGCTCTGTTCTTTTTGAGCGACGAATGAAGGCTATGGGCCAAGGCCTCGGTCGCAAGGGCTTCGATCTTCGCAGGATCGGAAGGTGAGACGCGGAGCATGGTGCGCGCCCGACCAAGAAGGATGGCGATCAGGACCTGGAGGAGCTTTGCTTGAGAGTTGGAAGCATTGATCCAATAGGGAATGGGGTCTGGGGTGTCAGTCCGGGGAGTTGCGGTATTCAAGTGTTTGATGTTGGCAGTGTCCGCGGGTTTGTCATCTGCATCTGGGTAGGAAGATGGCGTCTCCGAAACTTCTGGAATTCCGATGCCTGATTTTTCGAGCAGATCGTGGTAGACCTCTTTTTGGCGGGCGAGATGCTCGATCTTCCGCTTGAAGCGCCGGTTCTCTCTTCTGAGGATAACGAGCTCGCTTTGCGGGTCCTCCTTGGTGGATTCTCCGCTGGTCGCGTCGAAGCTGACCGTGCGGCGATGGTTGGGACCTCGATGACGGGTCCATGTTGAAGCTGGAGGGAGTGGTGGTGGTGCGTCGAGAGATCTGGGTTGTGCTTTGTTATGGTAATGTGGTCTTGAGGATGAGGAAGAGGAGAATACTAAATTTTTCAGAATACTTGACATGTTGAATGATGCACGATTATCTTCTAAGCCCGATAGCTAATTATGGAGATTTTGCAGCGTATATCAAAGCAAGTCATCATGATCGTATACATAGAATCTTGGGAAAGCCAAGATGAATGGGGCCACAATGTGAACGGAAATAAAGACGATCGAGGTAGACAAAGAAAAAGGGTATTCGATCCTTCTCCTGAACAAGCTGCATCCAAGAACGAACAACGTATGACCTCACTTCCTTTCATAAGATAGCGTGCATCTCTCAAAGGTAAAGAAAGAGCCTGTGCGACACCTTCATTTTCCAACAAACCACAAAAGCACATTCTCACTGGTTCACAAGCACTTCCGAGGTCTGCGCAAAGAGCAGATGCACTCAGGTACCAAGAGATTCCCCTTGACATTGGCCCAATTAGCAGACATCATTTCATCCTGGGAACGTAGGCTCGACGAGTCTTGATAATCCGCTCGATCAGGCACATCCAGGGCCTTTTTTCAATGCCGCGCTTTCGCCACCACTTCTGATGATAACGGAAAGGCAGAAATGACCCGTTATCCATAGATTGTCGCGGGAATGTAACGCTTAGAGCCGCATTAAGAGGCGTCTATACATCCGATCTTCGTGTCAGGGGTCCCCATATTGTATGACTTGTGGGCTCCCAATTTGATCAGAAGACGAACAACAGATTGGAGCCCAAAGCACAAGGCAAGCATGAGCGACGTGCCATTTTCTCGAGAGCAATCGTTGATGTCGGCCTTGTTCTCGAGTAATGGGGGTATGATACGCATTTCTGTAGCCTTTTCGGAATGACACACAGGCCCAATGAAGTGGGGACATGACCCAATCCTTCACAACTATTTTGATGACGTGTCAAAGAGGATTGTGGATTTCCTTTGGAAGATGGGCATTACTGATGATCGACGCGGTTGTGGGGTAGAAGGTGTACAGCTTCATTGATAGTAGAGGTGATAATAGTCATCGCACTACGGCCTTCCGAGGCTTCATTGGTTGACAGAGTGCCCCAAATATCTAGAATGCACATGAGGATACCCAATTGTCACATCCACATTGGCTCTGTGTTCAATCAATGCCTGGACAGTAAATCTGCGCAACCATAGGCGCTGGTATGCTGTTAATGCTTTGAGCAATGAGATTTGATCGAGAACTGAATGGTGGGCCTGACGATCAAGAAATAGAAGAACCTTTCCTCTTCGAAATCGTCCGCACGACTTGATCAGCCGGTTGTCCCGTCCCATTCCTCCCTCGCTTTGCTGCTCTTTGGGAAGGGGCCAGCCCCTGTCACAATGACAATGTTGGATGGAGGCGCAGAATGGCATCCCGAGATCCTTTCAAGCTGGATCCTGTTGCCGCTCAATCTGACAACGAATCAGTAGACAAAGTCTGAATGATGTGGATTTATTGGCCGGCTCGCTGGCATTGGATCATGCGCGTTCTTCGAAGGCTCCCATGCTGCTTGCCCGGTTGAACCATTGTAACATAAAGTCTTGATCAGATTCGAAATCTTCAGTGATGATACCAATTGTCTGTATCTTCGTTCGCATAGCCATCCAAGCGCAACAATCCTCGTTTTTTTCTGAATAGATTATCGAACGAATTTAGTTCATACTTAAAGAGTATTTAAAAATGTAACGCTCTTTTAGCCTCACCGATAAGATCGGCCAACGATGACGTAATGCGGCTCATGGCCATTCAACCTTACGGATAAAATACTCTAGTGTAAGTTTTCTCCACCCCCATTTGGCATCCATTGCCGGCCCTTTAAGATCTACTCTTGGCCGATCTATCGCTCCTCTATCCTCCTGACCTCTCAGCTTATCATTTTTCGCTGGAGATGGCAGCGGCCCAGAGCTCGCCGATTATACCCAAGGCCCAAAAGCATCAGAGTGCCTACGCTTTGATTTCATGGTCGACAGTGCCCGTGCCGACGCGACCCGGCTTTTAACGTCCTGGTGCGTACAATAAACGACAGAACTCTTCACCTTTTTGGGCTGCCAAATTTTCCTTCGACGTTGTCCCCGCTGACCCGCCTAGCTCATTAGGCTTACTCACAGGTGATGTCTGGCCTTCTGATCCGCCCTGATGGATATATTACATTGTGAAACATTCATGTTGTATCAAACTGTCCTGCGTCACATGACCGTGGAAAGCTGGCATGGCTAACGCCCCATCTACATGGCTATGGACAGCAAAGAACGACTTGTTGATGGAGGAATGTTGATAGCTCAATTTGCGATCAGGTAAGGGGTTGCCGTTCAATGGGATGAAAATGAAAGAATGCCGCATGGTTGGCCAATAGCCATACCAAACCAGCCTCATTCTAAGCAATGCTAATCCTCTTGGGTAGAGGCTTGGTCGCGATTTGTAGAGGGCGAACGAGTCACGACAAAAAGGAAAAGGTCAAGTGCCCAATAAAGGACACTCAAAAAGTCGTAAAGCCGATTTTCGGTCGGCCGGTTCAGAAGTCCCTACTTTTATCCAAGGATTCATTACCTATGCTAGCACCGCGTGTTGCGCAAGCTCGACTGGATTTCACTCACTTCCTTGGTCGCTTTGCAGAAGACTTCAGACCAGAGCACCAAGGAGCAAGATACTATTCCAAGCATTTGAAATCCGCTCAACATCTGATGGGATTGCAACTTTCAAGGTGCCTCAGACGCAAATCCCGGCAGAACTAACTCGTTTCCTGGCACTCCGTCGCCTTCCCGTTCATAAAGCGCATCCAACGCACCTTTGTAAAGCTCCAAGGTTGGTCCTCGTTGCACTGTTCCTTTGCCTGCACGACATATCGGGTGCTGCGGAGTGGTGTACAGAATATGTGACTTGGCGACGCGGGCGCCGGTCTTATAAGTCTGATTCGCTTCTTGAATAATTGGCCAAATCTCGTCGGTAAGCTCTTTCTCTTTGGTTGGCGAAAGAGGCTGGGCATCGACTAGCTCGATAATCAGACTTGGTTGGGATCGACCCGTACCAACCATCAATGCTGCCTGCACTTCCCGATGTTGCGATACATGCTGTTCTAGGGGTATTGGATCACACATAAAGCCGGCTTTGAAGAGGATAGTGTCATCTGCCCTACCTCGGTACGTCCACAAGCCTTCTTTCGAAGGATGCGGCGCCCACAAATCCTTGGTTCTATACTCCTGCAGCTGTGGGAACAGCTTGAAGACTGGCTGCTCATCCTCAAAAACCGGGTTTTTGACGATGAAGGCCTCAATCTGGCCGTGAGGCGAGGATCGAAATTCAAGCCCAGCTGCCGGGTGAGGCTGGATATATTTCCATTCCTCTGAAGGAAAGTGATCCGCTGGTCGAAGCATGGGAATACTCGCCGTCTCTGTCGAGCCATTGACGTTGAAAAGCTGGACCTGGGACGCGACGGTATCGCCGGACCATTGCGAGACATCCCCGCCTCCATACACGACTGTCTTCACATGACGAGCAACATGTTCCATAATATCAGACCTTTTAGCAATCTGTTCCACAAATGGAGGCACGAGCATCAGACAATCTGCCTTCACAAGCTTCAAACCTTCGAAAATAGTTTGAGCTGAGGGCATGACTCCTGCCAATGGTGTTATCACAGTCGTTTGGTTCGCGATGGCGTCGAACAAGGCGGAGAACAAACTTCCGGCCTGCACAATTTTAGTGATCGGGCACATCGAGTGGATGCCTGTTCCTCGCTGGAAGTGGAATAACCTACGTGGAAGAATGGGAACGTTGTAAACATACGGTTTGATTGGCAAAGCGAGAACTGAGTTTCGTATCCGGGGGGCGGCTTCAATTGGCACATTTGCATATAACTTGAGGCAAAGTCGTGGGAATATATGATCGGTTTGGGCACGGCTGTTGTACCGGATGTATGGACGACGACTAAAGGCTCATTTCTCGCATTTTGAAAGGTCTTCTTGAACGGATAATGAGCGTAGGTATCGGCAAGCAATTCGTTCAGGCTTGGGCTTTCAAGCAGCTGGAGCGGGCGCGCTTTCACAATACTTGTCGCGATCGGTGAAAGGGGGCCAATCGTTGTAAGTAGGGTGCTGCAAGAGGTGGCATCGAACAAGCTGATATCGTCATTGATCGTGTTGCGGGGAGACAAGAGTAGTAGCTGTGGAAGGTCTTCCATGAGTATGAATGTGTATAACAAGCAGAGGATGACTGACCTTATATCCAGCCTTCACAGCTCCTAGTATCATCACGACGTACGTGATATCATTGGGACCGATGTACGCCAACGTCTGATGATCTGAACTCTTACCCAGCGTATTTTCTAGGAACCAAGCGACCCCATTAATTGCGTTGGCGAGTGCTCTATAGGTAATGCTGCGGTAACCACTATCGTATGTATCGGACTTATTCGGAAATTCAGCGTATATTGCGGAGGGTCTGACTTTTGACATTCCATCCACAATGTTGTTGAGAAGCTGTTTGCTCTGGTAGCGAGCTGTAGGGGGGCATTCATCCCCCTCGGAAAATTGCATGGTGGACATAGCCTGCGGATCGAGGCTTCTTGTCACGATCGACGTTGGTGGGTTCAAGACACTGTATAGGCTACGAAAGTGCTCAGGGAGGATCTCATCAGATCACTCAGGCTTTTAAGACAACGGTACCAGAGGTGACGATAGTAGTGTGACTTCAGGAAGCAGGCCCAGGTGATTACTTGCGGTCCAGGCTCAGTCAGCGGGTGCAGAGAGCGTTGCGAATCCGCTGTGCTGCATGCACGCCATTCATGGAATGTGGGATGTGAGTCAGCGACGCCAGCGTCTGCAGATCCTTCAAGTACTTCTCTACTTCACCGACTTAATTCGGCAGAGCCTCAAGCGCCAAGCTCCAGGTGCTCAAGGAGAGCTGCACAGACGCCCGAATAGGCTGACAGGTCTCCTAGACCTTGCGGACCCACTTATCTCGGTCATATAGAGCCAACACATTGCAGATTCGGCTACACCTCGCGAATGCGTACTAAGCCATACGCATGATCAGGGTTGCAAGTCTTGATCGTGTCTGTTCATTGCACCGTGCAACATGAATATACATCTGACTTTGCTTGGGGAAATTGACTCGTTGATTGTTTAGAGAGGGTCCCACCTTTGGGCGTTTTTTGTGAGCATTATCGCGTTCTTTAAGGCTCATATCTCTTGCTTTCTATGCTCGTTCTTCATTCGACTGGTAGTAAGCACGCTTGATCAATCGTGGGATTCATTGCAACCCTTCCACCTGATCAAACACTTCAGACCATCCATTGCCCTTCATGGCAACTACAGTTTCCTCCCCGTTACCGGAGCAGATCAAAGCTGCACTTCTCAATGGCCCAGCTGCGAGACCGCCTCCTGGCGTTGAGTCCAACTTTGTGCACCCGGCGAATTTGAACAACGTCTTCTATGGAGTCCTGCCTGTTCTATTAACCATCACCAGCGTCGCCGTACCTATTCGCTTGTACACCAAAATCTCAATCATAAAATCCATTGCATATGAGGATTGTGAGTCTCTCTCTCAGTCGATTTAGACCGGTGATATGTGCCTGACTGGATCAAGACATGGTCGTAGCTGCTTGGGTGAGTTTAAGATAGCTGAAGATAAATGTTTGTCCTCAAGAATACTGCTGAAGCTAGTAGTTATTATTTCTGGCTCTCACGGTTCCATCAGTCAACGATGTCAAAACCGGGATTGGGGCACACATGTGGGATTTGCAACTCAAAAGGTTTTCCAAAATACTTTACGTTCGTCACCTCATTGAAGCAAACATGTCAGTACTAATAGGAGTCCCAGTGGAACCATATTTTTGGCATCATGTATGGAATTACCATATGCCTCATCAAGGAATCCATTTTGTTGCAGTATTTGAGAATCTTCATTCCAAATCGCAAAGCCAACATCTACCTTTATCTCACCATCCACTTCATCATATGGAGCGTCTTCGTCTTCTATCTCTTGGACACTGTATTCCAAATTGTGCTGTGTACTCCGCGAGAGAAAGTATGGAACCCGTTGATGGAGACTGGTCATTGCTATAGCATAAGCGCAATCTACAACGCCACGGGTGTCTTCAACATTATATCGGACTTGGCGATTTTGATTGTACCCCTCATACCTATCTGTAAATTACAGATGCCACTGAAGAGGAAGTTGTTGGTGTCGTCAATCTTCGCAGCAGGTGTTTTGTAAGTGATATTGCACCCCCGAAGCGATGACTGCATTGAAGCGTCTATTGGCTGATTCCGCTCCCCGCTTAGTGCCTGTGCAACCTCAGTTGTCCGTACATACTACACCTATAAGCTCTGGAACTCACCTGATCTCAGCTACAATATGATTATCATGGGAATTTGGACATGGGGAGAGATTACCTCTGGTATTCTTGTTAGCTGCCTACCAATCATGCCCAGGTTCTTCCAACACATGGCTCCTAAACTCCAGCGAACTTTTGCATCGATATCCAGGTCAGGCTTCAAGTCAGATTCAGCAAATTCAGGGGCCAATACAACTGCGTTCAGCTACAGCTTCAACAGACACTTGAATCCCGGAAGTTCTTCGATGGTATTGAACGACCCTCACGGGCATGAGGCTCGCCCCAAAGGCGACTACATCACACTGGGGGAATTCGACGCTGGCAATCAAAGCCACCTTCAACGGCTTTCGGGACTAAGCGAGATGCATGCTACAAATCGACAAGACTTAGAAGCTGGGATTGATCTACCTGCCAAGTGACGAAACGAGGAATAAGCTTTGGATAAGTCGAGAAATTTGATCGAAAGGCTGAGTTCTGAGGCCGCTTTGAGCCGAATCGTCGTGGGTGGAAGGAAATGCGCGTTACAGATTGCCAAGCTCTTGATAGAACAAAGTCTGAATGGTTTTAGGCGCGCCAAGCGGCTCCCTTTTCCTCTTTGGCGACAAAGGTCCGGCTCGGCAGCTCGCGCAGACGCTTGGACCGAACACCAAAAGGTCTCATCTCTGCTACCTGATTCCAGCCTGTTCAAGAACCAGAATAATCTTTCGAGGGTCAACGCAATGATGATCAGTCATACGTGAAGAATATGTACGCGATCGAAGCAGGCTGACTGTGGACAGCTTCCTCGCAAATGCACAATTGAGAACGTCGAAGGAAACCTGCATTTCTGTATTCGATTGATTCGTTGATGTTTTTGCGCAGTCGGCTTTATAGAAACTGTGCAGTCCCTTGTTGAGGAATTTATGCAGTCATCACGTCGTTCAAGCATTGCAACGAGTCCCTTGCTTGAAAGGTGTGAAGAACGCTAATGCATGCAAGAGTAACGTCTCCTAAGCCTTAATAGGCCGAGAACATCGAAATCAATGTACTCGCTGGGAGAGAGCGGTATATGAGGGGTCGCTGCAGCCATTTCGCCGCATCTGATCTGCAGGGCAGAAGTTTAATCGGGTTTCTACTTCTTCGGTCCAGAATACTCACCTGCATGCATGTGTGAGTGGGCCTTAGTCATGTGCTTCTGCTCCATATACTTCCCCTGCAAGCCTCTGCAAAGGGTTGGCGAACTTCTCCGATTGGTGATTGTCAAGTCTTATCAGTAAGATCAGGCTTTCATTGATCGGCCTACCTGATGATTTTATCAACAATTCATACATGAATTGTGCACATATGCATTCATCTATGAATCAGCGGCGTGCACGATACACTATCAATGGAGCATCCATGCCTGTTGTGGCTTAGCTCAATGCCGCCCTGGCGTGGTAGGTTCACCGCCTCCTTGAACCAGTCTATCTCAGAAAATCACAGGTCCACCCGAGCACAGCTGGGTGGGATAGACTTTCTCAACATATCGCCCTTACTGTCGGCTACCACCCTTCTGTTGCCTGTCCTAGGGGAGACTGACACCCAGGATCACTTGATTCGTCGCGCTTTTTGGAAGAGATATGCAGCTCAGAGTTGGAGTCTGGCGGGGTCGAGATGAACTTAGAGTCCACCGGCGTCAACTCCTTGGACTCTTCGACCGCCCTAGGTCAGATTGATTGCAAAATCCCGGGGGTGAATGCGCAGGTATTGTCAGCAGGGTCGGTTCAGAGAGTCCATTCCACCTAGGCGACCGTGTGGTCTCTTCAGCATCAGGCACTCACCAGGTTTCTGCACGAGCTCCAAGCCAATGGGTCGCAATATTTCCTAAAGACTTCCTTATTTAGCAGCCGGCGCTCTACCTATCACTTTCTGTAGAGCCTGGATTGCGCTCTGTCAAAGAGTACGGCTCCAAGAAGGCGAATGGATCTTCATTCATGCTGGCGCTGGAGGAATAGCTCAAGCGGGTGTCCAAGTCGCGAAGTATCTGGGGGCCGAAGTCCGTGTCACAGTTGGATTCAACCAGAAGGAAGAACCCGTGAAGGCCTTGTACAACATACCTGATAATCAGATACTCTACAGCAGAGACACGACGTTAATTCAGGGTGTCATGCGGACAACAGGGTGCCGAGGTATTGACGTCGTTTTGAACTCGCTTTCAGACAAAGGTCTCCGCCCATCTTGAGAATGTCTGGCACATATAAGTTCTTCGTGCTCCCGACGGTGGCGGCTCCGTTGACATGAGGAAGAGCTCGATCAGTTTGTAGAGCTCTGAAAACGCGACATCAACGCTCGCGGCACTCTCACCATGAAGCCCTTTCATAAAGTCGTGACATTCGCTTCTGTCGACCTTCTCACAGTCATGAAGGAGCGGCCGTCAATGACCCGTGAAACCCTCTCAATCATCATGCCAAAGCTAGCCGAGAGAGTCCTCCACGCCCAATAGCCCTTCCAGATCCTTGGCATTGCAAATTTCGAGAAGGTATCTCCTCTTCTGCAAAGCGGCCAAAACGTTGGCAAGATTTCTATCGAAATGCGAGACAAAAACATCAATCCGGCTTGCTGACCGCAACTGCCGGCTCCACAAGCACTGACTTACGATCTAGACAGCCCTTCGATCGAGACTGAGTAGTCTTCCAAGCCTGAATCATCATACCTCATCACTGGGGGCTTAGCAGGGCTATCAGGAAATGCAGCAAGATCGATGGCGTCGAGAGGCGCAAAAAGTCTCATCCTGCTCTACCGCTCCAGACTCAAAACTTAGGCTTCCGTCGCCTTGGTCGGCAACCTGGGATCCGTGTGGTTTCCGTTCAACACTCCAACTTGTGATACCATCAATTTGAAAGCCTTGTCAGCCATTCTATCAGGAAGTGGGAGAACTTTACCGCCAGTCGAAGGGGTCATCCAAGCTATCACGGTGTTGAAAGTAGGTGCATCGCCGAAACCAGGCGCCCGTGAATATACTGACACCTTTCACTAGGACGTCTTTCTCGAGAAATTGACGGTCGAGGACTGACTGGAACACCTGGATCGAGCCAAAAGTCCAAGGTACCTGGAACCTGCACACTCTCCTATCTCGGAACATGGACAACTTCATCTGCCTTTCATTTCTCTCCGGAATCGTTGGGTCCATCGGCCAAGCCAACTACGCCGCAGCAAACACCTACATGGACGCTCTGGTCCGGTATCGCGTGATGCAGGGGCAGAGAGCAACGAGCCTGGATCTCGGCTGGATGGAATTCGCGGGCGTCATTGCGGAAAACGCTTCCCTTGCTCAAGGCATCGCTGGCGCGGGGACCCTGATCCCCATCTCCGAACTGGAGTTCTATACTCTGTTGGACTATCGTTGCAACCGCACCCGAGATATACGATCGACGGGAATGTTATCAAGCAGTAGTCGGTCCCGAGGTGCCCGTCACGCTACAAGCAAAGGGATTGAAGGAGCCTCAATGGATGCAAAGTCGCATGTTCAGCCACCTGCGTCAAGTGAAGTTGGAAGGTCATTCTTCGACGGCACTGGAGACAACCACTAACTACGCTGCCATGTTGGGTGAAACCACTTCCCTCGAAGAAGCTACCAGCCTTGTCACGGATGCTCTCTTGCAAAAACTATCCAGAGCCCTGGCCGTTCCTCCGGAGCACTTGGACACCACAAAACCCTTGCATGCTTACGGAGTAGACTCGCTTCTCGCGGTGGAGCTACGCAATTTCTTCGCCAAGGAACTCGGGGCCGATGTTGCGGTTTTCGATATCACGAGTGGCGAGAGCTTTGAGGCCGTGAGTATGATCGTCGCCAGGAGGAGCTCTTACTTTACAGGTGCTCTGAAGGCTGGAGAATGAGAGAGTTCAACCTCTCCTTAGCGATGGAAGCGGGATGACTTCAGATCCCAAATTTGCACCTAGAATAGGCAGAAATTCCCCCAACGCGATCCCAGATATTTCTCACGCAAACCTCCGGTATCACCTCACTAGATTGTGATGAGGAAGCATATAGAATCTCTCTTTTGTCTGCCAACAAAAGATTTCTCTGAAGTCTTGATACCACGATTCTGAGATTCTCTGTACCTCATCTCACTACTCACCTGCCCACCGCCTCACAACTAACCTCCCACCTCATCTCATCATCTACCTCACCACTCACCGCTCCCCCTTGAAACCCAATACCCCAATCCTCCCATCCCACCCGCCCCCCAAACCCAGCACATTCACAATAGAGAATCTGAGGCTTGAGTAAGGAATCGATCCATCCAGAGATCTGTCCATTTGTAGGCTTCGCTTTAGGCCCGTATGCTCGTGTCCGTATAACCACAATCCACCGTCATTGGTGACGGAGGACATGAACCCCGGGGAATTCCCTTTTACCCGCCCAAACATCTTCGAAAAATGCTGCAGGGCACGCATGCTGGTTTTCATTCATAGCCGCAGGAGAAGGGGTGGTACATGTAGATGTACAGACGGTGCCTCGGGAGTAGAATACTTGCAGACTCAAAGGGCGGTACATGGAGACACCTCTCCCAAGTAGGTTAGGAGTGGGATATTAGCCAACTGGGAGATTTAGAAAGGGAAACGTCAGCGTTGTTTAGTTGTTTTTGGGGACGAGTTCGTGGAAGTTTGTAGGACGCCCCTAATGGCGATCTCTCTCTCGATTTGTATAATGTAATACTCACACCCGTTTCAGGCCGTGGACAAAGTGAACATATCAGCCTTGTTTGAACATAGTCATCCTCACACATGTGGTCTTTTTGCCGGATGAAAGGGGCTACTGTCTCCCTTTGCCAACTTTCCGGTGGCTTGGTGCTTACCTTCGTCGCCTTTCACATTTCAAGTATATGTATGCATTGTGCAAGCCTAGCAAGAAGAACGAGACGGCGCTGGAAGTGGAGCGGATATAGACAATTGTTTGCTCCATGCGAATATACACAACTTTTCGCCCACGCCATTTCTGGTGAAATAGCTGCCACCGGCTGCTTTTGGTATATAATATCGTATGTAATATCGTGACGTGTGCTTTGTACACGAAAATCATGTCGACTTCACGGGCGATTATTTCATCTCCGTAGGTGTATTTCGTCCTTTGGATATGGATGAGAATTGTTGCTTTGAACCGTCATCATTAGTATCCAAAGTTCTGGTCATAAAGGGATGTTCTAGAAGTTTACCAGCACTTGTTTGGCGCTACATACACGCCACGCCAGATTGCGCACGTTGCCATCGGCCTTGACGACTTCGGGGGCGAATTCGATACCGAACCTGGTAGCAGTCATTAGCACCGCTCAATTGGCAGTGATTGTCTCGGAGACACATACATTTGATGCAGTGCAAAGACCACTCTCTTGGCGTATTTGCCGTCCCTCTCGACTTGAGCTCCAAACGATTCGTCGATTGTTGCAGGGGCAATGTCTGGATCTCTGTCGAAGCAATTCCGGACTGTGCTTAAGACGGCTTCCTCGATGGCGCTCTTGATCGAATCGTTTGTATCCGGGACTGCATCATCTTCATCAAACTTTGCAATAGAGATCTCAAAGGGCAGGGAGATCGCCATGACGTTGTGTTTGCCATCGTGATGGTATCGAAACTCGAATACCCCCGTTGTCCACCACAGCTTGTCTCCGGAGAACTCAACTTCTCCTGACAGGTAATCGGTGTCTTCGCCATCCTTGCGCTGTGTCCCCGATACCCGGGCATCGCTCACGAGAATGCCTCTGTCTGCCACGATCGAGCCGTACTGATTTTTGCTGATAGCCACCCATCGCCCTTGGGAAGATCTGCGGGTAATTTCCCGCGAGGCGTTGTCTGCCACCATGTAGAGACCGATCCAATCTTTCCTGCCGTGGTTCAGAGGGGCAGTCCATTGTACTTTGATTGGGGCGCCGTATTCGAACGCAGATGCAGTGATGTCAGAGTTGAGATCATATTTAGATCTCAGGCTACGGGACGCCCCACTGAGCTCAAGCGAATAGTCTTTAGGATCAAAGCCTGCCAGATCGGGAGACAGTTGAGTAATGCTGATCCGAGCTGGATGCTTGAACATTGAGGTCGTGTCTTTCACAAATAGCCTTACACCTGCAGCTACTTTCGGTCTTGCGGCATCAACTAGCTCTTCCAAGGAATCGAGGGTGTCTTCCAACATCTTGTCCACACTTCCTTGCCATAGCAAGAGCTGAGGTGGCAGTGATCTTCTCAAGCTTTTCGTCAACCCCGACTCATTACGTAGGGTCTGACCGTACAGCTTTTGCATGTGTGGGCGCTCAATTAGTTGAATGAAGGTCAGGGTCAAGATGTGACTTAGAAGGGCAAGTGAGAATATTGCAGGGCTTCTTGTGATCAGTGCAGCTCCCCATACTCCAGCTAAGCCGATGACCCGCTCCGGATTGTTCAGGAAGCGATAGATGCCACCGTAAGTCAACTTGGGTCTTTGGTCCTGGAAAAAGAAGTCTCCAAAGAACCAGCCAAACTCTCCAAGCGAGTCGTAAATGCTTGTCACTGTCCAGACCTGGAGGGCAATCAGACCAGAACCTACAACATGCTTCAAGACTGGGAGGCCTTCTTTCCAATTGTCTGGTCTCTTGTACATCTTCCAGGACGCTGCGGCAAAGCTGATATAGCACAGCGTCATTGAGATATGGTAGATACCTTTCCATTGCCGCCAAGCTTCCTCCGCTGTATCACCGAACTTGAGAAAATGCCGAGTCCACCGTTTCTTCGTCGACTGGCGGTTCAATATGTAGCCAACACCTACTGAGTACCAAAGGCGTGCAACTACTGCGTTGGCGACGAACAACGACTGGTAGAATGGCGTTGATGGTGTCAATACCGTAAAGGCGAAAAAGTAAAGCTGGAGCAATATGACTGAGGTGTCGGTGACTCGATACAGATCAATGTTGCGAAGTCCAAGCAAATTATGTACAGTGTATGGCTGACTTGGTGGACGGGTCCCCGAAGATAAGTCTGAGGTCGACTCCATCATTTCATGGTTCGAGTCGCTGTCTTGAATTACCTCGGATTGACGCCTTCGTGGTGGAGGGGCGTTGTAGGTCTTGTCAATGTGGGGATTCTCGACGTAGACCAGAAAAGCAAATTGAGCGGCGTGTGCGACGAGCGATATCAGGAGAACCCGGTAGCTAGCAGCCATAAAGGAAATGCCATAATACCCGGCATATCCAATCGAGTACATGGGATGTGGAGCCATTTCGAAGACACCATCGAAAGTCAGTTCCTGGTCGATGAGGTAGAAGAAGTCGCCCCAATACCAAGCATAATCCTTCACCACCCTGTGCGCATCCAGTTTGACCCACAAGTTGAAGCCGAACAATCCAATTCCCGTAGCCCAGCGAGCAGCTGTCATGACCAGGCTTTCCGTACTCGGCGTCCCACCACAAGCAATGGCGAAGAGGCAGTAGGCGACAAAGTCGCACATCAGGATCAAATCGACCACCCGACGGAAGACGAGCCAGGTGTTGTATTCTACCGGAGCCTCCTCAAATTTGTAGTCCTCTGGGATCTTGGTCTCCATTTCCCTCTTCAGAAGGTAATGAAGTAGCGGATACGGGTTGTCGCCCTTCCTCGGATCCACAAAGACTTTTGTTTGCCTCGCCCAAGCAACCAGCCTCCAATGTTTTGACTGAAGGTGTAGAAGGTAGCCAATACCAGCGTTGTAGCAGGACCTCCAGAATAAGAAGATGGCGGCGAACACCGGCGCCTTGAGGGAGGACGGTAAGAAGTAGAGGGTCAGGATGTGAAGTCCAAGGATAGCAACGACGAGGACGTCCGAAGCGTTCTTTGGCTGGCTAGGAGAGAATAGCTGGGAGACCATGTCATGAGTCTGTGGGACAACGAAGACTATTTCCAGATTTGGCTCAGCGTTCTTGATTCAGTGGACGTTGAGGTCTCACCTGTGCCATCTGGAGTCCTGCCATATGTCTTTCCTGGGCTCCTTTTGATTCCTTCGTCGCCATTTGGAGCACTTGCCTCCGACTGTTGGAGCTTCCTTTCTCTTAATCCTTGGCCGTCTTCTCCACCCATTCTGGGAATATCCTCCATTTGGTACAGCCGGCGTTAACCGTAAGGACGCCAGCTTGGATCGCCGCGGCTGTCAAGCCTTGGATCGGGGTGGTTGGAGAGTCCACAAATGTGTCTGAGGAAGTTAAAACCTGGAAATGCCTAGATCGGGCTTTAGGCTAACAATGAATGATGACGGAATTGCGGTCGGATGCGGTTGACGTTGACAGCAGGCTCGGCGGATGCACTTCATCGTCGAACTTTCAACGGTGGCTCAGGCTAATGTATCGCCCCGTGGGATAGCCTGAGTGGCTGACTGGTGAAAATGAAGACCTGGGGATAGTGGGGGTCTGCGTTGATATTTGTTTAGCGACATCGGCCTTTCAGACTTGGCTGCACATACGTATTTCGGGCAAAATATAGCATCTGTTCCTTTGATCGACCAGTTTTTGCCCGTAGCCAGAACTAGGTGGATGCAGACACCGTGCAGGTACCTTGCATGAACGATCTGGAGAAATGGGTTGGCCGTTGATTGCGTAGAGTATGCAGCCGACCGCTGGTGGCATAAGGCACGCACGCCTTAGAGCTGCCCTAGTTGTAGCTACCCACCCACGCCAGAAGCTGTCGATCTCTCCCGTCGCGGGGGGGGCACGACGCCTCGGAAACAACCTCGGCTCTAAATACATTCCCTGACTATCTGTCGACGACATCTTGTATCTTGATGTATCATAGCGACCATGGAGTATATGGCAGCGCTCCAGAATGGCATTGATGAGCAGAAACCGTCGCTATTCGGTTCGTGACTTCGAATAGAACACTCTGCGCAAAAGCTGACCTGCAACAAGAACTCCTTTCCGAAAACCAGCTTGCCGCCCTCATCCCGCCGTCTCTACGATATCTCCTCACACTCGCCACACATCGCCATCCACGCTACCTGCTACGGGTACTCAACTCATTCGATGAGCTCTATGCCTTGCTCATGCTCGCTGTTGAGCGACACTACCTCAAGACCTATGGCGGCGGCTTCACCGAGAACTTCTATGGCCTCAAGCGGGAGCGCGTGCTGCGAATCAAGGGCGGCGAGGCGCCTCGAGCACGATTGGGAGCTCCCAACCTGATGCGAGAGACCTTACAGTTGAAAGACCGAGATGTCTGGAACAACTTGGCCATCATGGTGGGCCTACCGTATCTGAAGAGGAAGCTCGACGAGAGCTATGAGATCCATGCCCCTCAGGCTGCCATACTGGGGCCGAGCCACCACCGACGAGACCAATTGCCCCACGATGCCAGTCTCCGACAGCGAATGTTTTACTACTACAAATGGTTCCTGCGGAAGGTCTACCCCAGCATCAACGCCGCCTACTACCTCTCCCTCCTCGCCTTCAATCTCGCCTACCTCTTCGACAACTCCAAATACTCCTCCCCCTTCCTCTGGCTCATCGGCACGCGGATCCGGCGGCTCAGCGAGGCCGATCATCGTGCAATCGCTCTTGCCGCTTCAGCTCCCTCCCTACCGAACCCTCGCGGCGGGTCAGCAGCCAGACCTGGCCAGGGATCCAGCATCTTCAACCCAGCAACCATGGCTTCGACAATCTACCCGCGCCTGCTATCCAGCCTCAGCATCCTCCTCCCCACCTCCATCTTCGCCCTCAAACTCCTCGAGTGGTGGCATGCCTCCGACTTCGCCCGCCAGCTCTCCAAAAAGGCTGCCGAGGGGCTGGACCTGCCTCCTCCCGTGGCAGCTGGCTTGCCCAAACCAACCATCACCACTACTACCACCCTCTCACGAACCAATCCCAAATCCACCGTAAAAGATGGGACTGCCAATACAGTCTCCCTCTCCTCCCAGCCTCCCCCCACCAACATCACCAACACAACCGCCCCCCTCCCCCCCTCAACCGCAAAATTCACCCCACCAATCTCCACCCTGACCCACCTCCCCATCCACACAGTCCCTGCCCCTGCCCCCACCACCTCATCGCTCTGCCCGATATGCTGCCACGCGATCACGACCCCGACGTCCGCCCAGACAGGCTTCGTCTTCTGCTACACCTGCATCTTTCGGTGGGTGGATGGGAGCCATGAGCGGCAAGTCGCGTTCATGGAGGGGCGCAGCAGTGGGGTGGAGGGGGTGTGGGATGATGACGTGGGTGCGTTGGGTGGCGGTAGTGATGACGACAATAAAGAGGATGAGGATGAGGGCGATGATGATGATGGTGATGGTGCAAAGCCAGAAAGCAAGAAGCAAGACAGGGGGAGGAGGAGGAGGAGTAGGCACGGTAAATGGGAGAGTGGCCAAGGTAGATGTGCGATTACCGGCAGGAGGGTGCTGGGCGGGACGGAAGGGTTGAGGAGGGTGATGGTTTGACATGCCCACCATGTCTTTACATCTTTTTCGAGCGATGATGGATGTGAGATATTCCACCGATACTTCTTATTCGTAGAGTGTGTCTTTTTGCATTGTATGTATAGATATAAATATCCGCCCCCCCCACAAGAAGCATTTCTCATCTTTCCAGAAATGCCGTCAATGACTACCCTGACCATCCACTATTACCTCCCCCTCCCCCCCCCTCCAAACAATCCCTTCTTCAACCCACCTCTTCCCCCTCATTTCCCCAAGATAATAACCTGACCCATCCATCCGCAGCAAGCCCATCCCAAGGGTCCAGCAACCTCGGCAAAAGGCCCATACATCCATACCTTACCACCCCCCCCCCCTTTCCCTCTCTCGCCTGGAATAAGCGGAAAAAACCCCCCAACTGCAAGACATATTTAATGGTGCGTTTGATGCACTCACAATGCCATTTGGCTCCCAGATGCACGACGCCATCCGCTACCTGCGCAACCTCCTTGGAGGAGAGAAGGACATTTGTCATTTGGGCAGAACCAGGTTTCTAGGCAGGAGGTTGTACCAGTCTTGCCTAAGTATCTTCGTTCTTCTATATGTTAAACATGTGGTTTTACGGGACATGCACCTACATCAAGTCACATCGTCCAAAAAAGCAGTATTAACAATTTGTGTTGCATGAATATCGAGGCAAAGGGGGGGGGGTGGGGGGGACAACACCGTATCGAATTTTTTTTAAAAAAAAGGGGGCCATGCTCTAGAGGGAAAGGATGGAGTATCGAGCGGAGTCTCGCACGTTGGGGGAGGATCCCTTGCCCGTCCCCGACTCGTCTCCGCCTTTCACGCTCGTCCAGCCAAGGCCCCACGCACAAAGGAAGGCGCCGCCAGATGTGGCAACGGCGAGGTACTGGAGCAAAGTTTTAGCTCGAGCACATCTCGATGCGGGACAAAAGGAGGAAGCGTTCGTGCATACAAATGTGTTCGTCAAAGCCTTGTCATACGCCGTGACGACGTGCGGCACCGACGCGGCCGGGATCACGTGTCGGAACCCCGTCGCCCCGAGGTTGGCAACCATTCGGGCGTCGACCTCGGGAGCATGGTGCCGCAGGGCCGGCAGCAGCGAGTTCTCGAACGTCGTCTGCCCGAGCGAGACGAAGACGGAGGCACCGAAGTTCTGGGAGAAGACCACGAGGGCGGTGCCGATGGAGAGGTGGTCTTTGGGCAGGTTCGCTTGGATCGCCGTGATGGGTTGCTGTGACATCATACCCCGGGCTACCCCGTTGAGTAGTTGGTAGCAAACCCAAGCAGGCTTGGGGGAGGAGGGGGTGAAGTTTGTCATCAGGCCTGCGGCGATCGCTGCCAAGGCACTGCCGACAAGCATGAATGGGGTGTAATAGCCAATTTTGGAGACTACCGGCATTGTCAGCCGTGAGGAGGGGATGAACCTTATACTGGGGGAGTCAAGGGCTGACCGAGGATCCCGCTTGCGACGGTACCAAGCGTTGTGGTGACTACCGAGGGGAGATAATCGATGCCGCTGGTCAGGGGGCTCACCCCCTTCACGGCCTGGAACCAGAGGGGGAGGTACATAATTATCACATACAAGCCGCCATACGACAACACGCTGGTAGCAGTGGCGCAGGACACGATCGGATTTCGGAAGAGGCTGAGCGGCAATATACTCGAAGGTCCCCGTTGGTGCTCCCACAATAGGAAGGAACAGAATGCGAACAACGCACCCCAGAAAAGGTTGATGATTGTCGGCGAGCTCCATGCATATGATGACCCGCCCCAATCGACAGCTAAGAGAAGCATGACCACAGATCCCGAGAAAAGTGCGCACCCAGGAAGATCAAGCCGATCCAGATGCTGCGTGAATGAACGTCGAGTCGGTTTCTGTTCCAGCTTCGCGTTCGGAATGCGGATGAGCGCGAGACTGATGCCTGTGATTGCACCAATAGGTCCGTTAAGATAGAAGCCTAGAAATGCATCGTGTAAGGGTGTTGCCAAACAAAACGTGAGCATCCGAATGAGAAAGCGTACACCATCTCCAACTTGCATGCTCGGTCAGTGCTCCTCCGATGAGGGGACCGATGGCCACTCCGGTCGACGCAACTCCCAGTATGATGCCGATGAGTCCTGTGGCGACAATTTGCTGTGGTTAGCACTGCTGTACTCAGATGTGAACTGGGAGTAAGAGGGTGGCCATACTCGGACGGGCTTCCATAGGAGCAGCTGCAGAGATGATAATGAAGGCGCCATTCAAGATCCCTGCGCCACCGCACCCAGCTACCGCTCGCCCAGCGATGAACATCATCGAGGATTGGGCGGCTCCGCAGATCAAGGATCCTACGATGAAGACGAAGAAGGCGAAGATGAAGATAACCTTCCCTCCAACGGCAGAAGTGAGAATTTGGTCTTCATTGATAAGGGAGAAGCCAGCTATGCGTACCTTTGACGTATAAACCTCGTACAATTTCCCAAAGAGTAGCTGCAGGGCGCAACTGCATCGTACGACTCAGGATAGCGTTCTCAAAGCTTCAAGGCAGGGTGTTGCCAACCTACGTGGCGAGGAGGTATGCACTACCATACCAACCGATATCGTCCAAGGATCGAAAGGTGCTGGTAATGCTCGGGACGGCCTAAAGCCGACTTCAGCTTTCTCGCGAGCTCACGGCATCACAGGCGCCACTCAACCTACAGTGACGAGGATCGTGGAGTCGATCATAAGCAAGAATGCCGCCATCATGAGGCCCACAACTAGGAGTACGAGGGCGAAACCGTTGAGAGTTTGGCTATTACTCGTCGTCGTTGCCTCTACCGAATGAGGTTTGTCGCTTCTGTTGTCGAGCGTGCGCCGGCTGCGTCTTGCTGATGGAAGCGATAGAACCTCCACACCATCGGGCAAATCTTCGTACGCCCGGATAGAGCTGTTGACCATCGAGCCCGAGTCTCTTCTTCTTCTAGCTGCAGCTGTCTCTGATCCGGACATATCGCTTGGTGTGGCTAACCAGCTCTGGGAACCATGCAATCGTTCCGTTGAGGATGAGGCGGTTTCCGCTG
Source organism: Ramalina intermedia (assembly GCA_003073195.1). Lineage (NCBI taxonomy): Eukaryota > Fungi > Ascomycota > Lecanoromycetes > Lecanorales > Ramalinaceae > Ramalina > Ramalina intermedia. The sequence continues at coordinate 29,673 of PEKF01000053.1, read as the reverse complement.
TGGCAAGCGACCGCAATGAGCTGCCCCGCAAGCTCAGTCGGGGGCGAAAGCTCAACCTCCTCAGTTCCAAATTTGGGTCTTCGCCCTGCATTCTCTGCAGCGAGCGACGGAATCCAGAGGGAGCGGTCAGTGTCTGTCGTTTTGGACCCATGGTCATTGCGCTGGGTCTGCTGTCTTGATTCATTTCCTCTACTCTGCTGATCGACGACTTCCAGATATTCAATCTGTCAAGACGGTTGCCATGATGTCATTGTCGAAGCACAATAGGCCAGACATGACACCTATGCTACGTATCGGAATTCAGATAGGCTGAGGGCGGTTCCAGTCCGGGTCCGTCACAGTCGAAGGCGGAGCACGAGAAGACTTTGCTGACGGCGCATAGATACAGCATGGTGCGGAGCGTCTTGTGTGGTATCCTCTGGAACGACGCATCAGGCCTGCAGGTCTGCCAACGCGAGGTCTGGACAGTCGACTAGTTTCATTGGCCACCTACCTTGTCCTAAAAAGAGGAGAGGGTGGGAATTGAGCAGCAGCTGTCCTTCGATCTTACCACATGAACAACACTACCTAAGTCTGATACGCTTACTCGCATGCAGCCTACCTTTGAGGTGGTTGTACCCATCCACGTTCAGCCTGCGCGTATCCGAGAATCTCGACCTAGGCAATGGTTCTGTATTATACAGACTGACTTTGACGCTAGAAGGCGTTGATACGAGGCTGATCCCGCACCGGTCCCGCGCCGGTCCCAAACTAGCTGCTTCTTCCCTTGGTCTTGCTGACCACAACTACATGTCACTAAGATGTCCAGAGTCCCATGTTGATTGCCTCGGGAAACGTTCGTTTTCTGACAGCAGGCTTTGAATCTTGGTGGTGTGAAAAGCCGCTCAGATGGGGCAACTACTTGGCGCGGCTCGGATGTGGAATCACCGCAACATGATGATTGTAACCCACCATGAAGGACCAAAGACAATCCGATGCAGGAATACCCGAAGGCAAAGATCGACGTGACTTTCTTTGCCGTGTAGAACAAAGGCACGACACGGAATATGACTGGAGACCATTCTGTGTAGAGTCCTTGCTGGCGTGTGAATTGAGGTAGTGATGTTCCTGTCATAACCTCAATCTATTGTAAGTAGCCTTGTTTATGAGCTAAGGAGACTCTTGTTATTTGTGATGGTGAGTGTGTACCATGGCTCACGCTCAATCGAAACTGCTCCTTTTCTTCACCACTGTCTCGGTCGTCTATACGCTCGTAAGAAGAGTGTTGATACGTCGCCGGTTCCAAGCGTTCAGCAGATTGCACAATTGCCAGCCTCCACCTCATACAGCAACCACCTTACCATGGGGCCTTGACCGTATGTGGCGTTTGGTGCGACTTACGAGCAAGGGAGCGGATGTGATGGAAACCGTCATCATGCCGGACTTCCAAGCGCACGGTTGGACCTTCCAGACCAGTGGACTCTTTGGCGTCGAGCCTCTCTTCACTGCCGATCCTGCGAATCTCCGCGCCATATTCGCGACTCAATTCAAAGACTTTCTAATAGGGGACAACAGGGCCGGAGCATTTGGCTACATGGTGGGCAAATGCATCTTCACCACCGATGGACCGTTCTGGGAGCACTCGCGCGCCTTATTCCGACCGCATTTCTCAACGGGGCAAGTCAATAACCTGGAAGCAACGGAGAAAGCGGTACGCGATCTGCTCACGGCGTTGCCGGTCCTTGATGGTGGGCAATGGAGCGCGGAGATCGATCTTCAGCCACTCTTCCTCAGGTTCACGCTCGATAGTGGGACGGAATTCCTGTTTGGTACGAGTGTGAATTCCCAGTTGGGCGCAATGCCTGGGACATTACCGACCGATGAAGTTAGTGAGGTCACAAGGCTAGCAGCGGACGCAGCGGGAGATGATATGAACTTCACTGAGGCATTCCATATCGCCTCTGTCGAGGTCACGAAGCGTGCCAAACTTCAAAGCCTATACTGGCTGGCAGACTCCAAGAAAGCACGGCGAGCTGTTGCGTACCTGCAGCGTTTCATTGATCACATCGTCGAGCGCACTTTACATGGAATGGAACCAAGCGATGATGGAAAGGGAGGGCAGGCGGGGAAGCCAACCCTGCTCAGCGCCCTTGCCAAAGACACGAAAGATCCCGTTGAGCTGAGGGATCAGCTGCTCTTCGCTCTGGTCGCCAGTCGGGACACTACGGCAGCCATGCTCAGCTGGATGTTCCTCATGCTGGCCAAACATCCTGCCGCGTTCGTGCGGCTGCGGTCGGAGATCGTCAATGACTTTGGTACCGAGCAGGAGCCCAAGAGCATCTCCATGAACACGCTCAAGAGATGTCGCTACCTGCAATGGGTGATGTACGAAACCCTTCGTCTCTACCCCCCGGGCCCCCTGAACTCAAGGGTTACTGCTCGAGATACCAGACTCCCCTCAGGCGGAGGTCCTGACGGCAAAAGCGCAATCGCCGTACGGAAGGGTCAAGTTCTCAATCTCTGCGTGTACGCAATGCACCGACGCGAGGACTTGTGGGGGGAAGACGTGCTTGAATTCAAGCCTGAACGGTGGGAGAAGAAGAAATCGGATTGGACATTCCTACCCTTTTCCGGAGGGCCGAGAACATGCTTAGGGCGTAGGCTACCTGCTCCTTCTCTCCCCCTTTCAAGACTTCGTAGCTTGATCTACATGCAAATGACATTACTGACTACTCCCCATCAGAGCAATATGCACTCACTGAGGCGGGATACCTGACGGTCAGGCTACTCCAGCGTTTTGACGAGGTCAAAGCTGCGGACGATCTCGCACAGATACCGCAGTATGTCACAGTCACCCTGGAGCCTGCAAATGGTGTCAAGCTTTGCTTGCGGAGGTCGTCCTGATGTTGGTGCTATCAGAGAACTGTAAGGGCATTGAATGATCATTTGTGGGTTCTGCACTACCACTTTTATATTGATGGACAAAAGCTCAGCCGAAGCCTTGACTTGGATGATTCGATCTGTGAAACTTTGCAAGTAACAATTCAAGTAAATCTCTCTATGAAGAGTTTGCACAGGCCTCGCAGTAAGATGTCGCAGTACAAGGAGAGCCAGCTCTCATAGTAAGTTTCTGGAAAAGACAAAGAGGAAATGGACATGATAAGTGGAAAGATTATAAGGTAGAGCGAGGTTTATCCTGCATATACTGTTTTGCCATTACATCTCGGCTACATATTCCCTTGCATGAACTTTTCAAAACGGTACATTGAACACGAATTGCCCCCTCGGATCCCACTTCTTCTTCAGCTCCCTCAACCTGGGCAATTTTTCCGCGGAGTACAGTATCTCGGGACTCTCGTCGCCATGTCCGTAGAGTACATACACCTGCTCCTCGCTGAACCCGCTCTTGGCGCTCAACTCGGCTCTGGCCTGCGTCGCAAACGCATTCACGGTGCTTTCGAGGGAGCTGTCGTTGTAGGCATAGTTGAAAAGCCTGGGACTCGACTCTCAGCCACTGCACCGACCATGGCCACCCGCATTGAAAGGTAGACCAAGAGATAATAGACGAAGGAAGCAATCGACTCACAAATGCGCAGTGATATCCCGCCAGGCATAGGCCGTTGCGTCGGCCGGCACCGCCTTCACCGCCTGATTCGGAAAGGCTTCGATGAAGAAGACGCTTTGTTGCGTGGCCGGCTGGTCGCCGAAGAGCGTCTGAAGCCCGAGCAGGAACGTCTGGAGCGTGGGCACGTCGTAGGTCCGGATCCCCAGGCCGTAGACGTTCTGGTTCGTGCCCTTCGAGCACAGGGCAGGCGCGGAGCCGAAGAAGGATTTCGCATTGATCTCATTCCACTGGATCATGCTGATCGCCTGCTTGACCGGGCCCGCCTTCACGAGCCCTTGTACCAGCGCCGTGCCTTTATCCAGAGAGCCAGCGTACAGAGCGTTGACGACAAAATATGCCTGTGAGGGTTCAAGGATGAGAACAAAAAGTCAGTGGCGACCCGGGGTCTTTCCAAACGTGGGATGGGAAAGTGCCTAGCTTACCCCCCCGAGTGCAGCGTTGAACCCGCTCTGGAGGATCAGGGAAAGCTCCGCGGGCGCCGCCGTCTGCGATTCGAAGTACTGAAGCACAGGCCCGCTCTGGTTGGCCAGGTAGAGGAAGTCCGCGTTCATGACCTGACCCCGGTTCGTCAGCGCGGCCACCTCGTACGTCGCCGACACGACGATGCCGAAGTTGAAGCCCGCGCCCCGCAAGCCCCAGAAGAGATCGCTGTTCTCCGTCGCGCTCGCGGTGACGCCGTCGCCGCTCGCCGTCACCATCCGCACGCTCCGGAGGGTGTCCGCGAGCATGCCGTGGAGGCCGTTGTACCTCCCCACGCCTCCGCCGAGGGTCGCCCCCACCATACCAACGCAGGCCTGTGATCCGATGGCTGTGTGGGGGGCATGTGATCTGTCAGTCCAAAAAAACCTGATTCCCCCCTCGGTCCCAGCGCCTAAAAGCACGAAGAGAGGAGTAAAAGGGGAAGGGGAAAAAAGCAGTGGGAGAGGCAGAAGGGGAGAAAAGGAAATTCTTGGTGACTGACGCAGCTCGAATCCGGCATTGTACAATGGGTCGATGACCTCCTCGAAGATGACGGCCCCTCCAATCGTCATCGTCTTCGCGGACCGATCCACGGAGACCTGCTTGAAACCCCCCAGATTGATCTCGATGCCGTTGCGCAGCCGGGCAAACGTGGTCGCGAAGCCATGGCCCCCGCCCGTTGCCAGGAAAGGTATGTCGAGCGCAGTAGCAAACTTCACCTGTGGAAGGAACCAAGGTCAGTGGGGAAGGTCTCTGTCCTTGACAAGCGGCATGGCGGGGGGAGCAAAGAGAGCTAGAGGGGGGGGGGTTTGTCGCACAATCTTTTGGACATCGCTTTCCAGTGCCGGCTGCACGGCCGCGATATAATCCGGTGCGTCGTGAGAGGTGTACCGAGCAGTCTCGTTGGCAAAACCCGGGTCAGATTTCAGGAACACCTTGGTCCCGTTTGAGAGACCGAGCGATGGGTCGCCCAAACGTTGCGCGATGCTAGCTGCGTCGAGAACCGGTGCAGCAGCCACGCCGAGAGCGAGGAAGAAGATTGCTGCAATGAGGAACCGACAAGGTGAGGCGAGGGAGCGGAGCATTTTCGACATTGTTGGTCGCTTGGATGGAATTGGTTGGATCTTTCTCCTGTCACAGAAAGGGATAAGGATGATTCTCAAAGAAGAGCTCGGGGGCTGCCGTTACGCTGGTGGAATCCGACAAGAACTCGCAGTCCCCTTTTTAAGGCTGTGGTGGCAAGCGATGGTGGACGAGAGTTCCAAACGATACGGACAGGTGATCGTCAGGGGGGGGGATGGTAATCAGAATCGTCTCACGCCTAGGCTTGAAGCTGAGCTTCTAGATGTCTGGTCCTTGTCTGGTCCCCGGCTATCTTGTGTTGGGGCATCCACAAGCAGGCTGAGCCACATGTTGATGGCTGACCTCGATGGAACATCGGAGACGGCTCCAGACATCATGAAACATCGGAGATGGTCTCACGGATGACAAAAGTCGGGCTTACTGAAGGAAATTGAGTAATCTTCTGGGGTCAGGTGAATACTGTTTCGATAGCAAAGCCTACTGTTCCGTGTCTGCTACCGTCCGACTACATCGCCCTTCGTTGCCGCACCATCAATGTCTGCCGCAAGATCCATCCCTTGGGCCCTTGCAGAGTCTTTGTGCTCAATGCGGGCCTTCACCACGGCACAGTCCTCATCTCGCCATCCTCGTACTCCCACTGCGTTCCCCCTTCATACTTGGCCTTCTCTCCGTCATCACCTACCAGGCGCACGATCACCTCGGCGCCCAATTTCGGATCCTTGCCGTACGCGGCATAGTGCGTGAACGCCGTGTTCAGCAACCCTGGCGCGACCGAGTAATAGTCGATCCTGCTGCCCTGGGAGGCCGCGCCGGGCTTGCCATCAGCGGCCTGCTGCTGCTGCTGCTCGTCCGCGATCCGGTCATTCTCCATCACCTGCATGTGCACCGTCAGGCCGTTGATGCCCACCTTGCTGATGCCGTACGGCGGGTATCGGGCCATCTTCTTGGTCAGCGTGTTCTGCATGCTGCCCAAGCCCGAGGTCAGATTGATGACCTTGGGGTGAGGAGACTTGCGGAGGAGGCCTTGGAAGGCGGTGGCCACGCAGGCGGCCGAGGTGACGTTCACGTCGAGCATCTCGTTGCAGCACTTGCGGAGCGAGGGGAGGGAGAAATCGGGGATGATGGAGATGATGCCCGCGTTGTTGATCAGGACTGGGAGAATGGATGACATCAGCCTCGCGGATGTTTCATGCGGTTCTCAATCCTTTTTGAGCAGGCAGCCCCTTTTGGGATTGATGTGGGAGGGGTGGGGGGAATATGGTTGCATGTTTTCCACGGCTCACCGTCAAGTTTTCCATACGTCGAGGCAACGAATTTCACGGCCTCGAGGATTTGCCCATCGTTGGTGACGTCCATCTGGACGACATCAACGTGGGCTTTGATGCCCTCGTTCGCCAATTTGTCGGCTGCCTCGCGGCCGGACTGGAGGTCACGGGAGGCTAGGATGAAATTCGTGGTGGGTTCTCTGGACCCGGCGATCTGAAGAATTGCGTAGCCCAGTCCCCTGTTCCCGCCCGTGCACAGAACCACCTTGGTTGCGGCTTGAGGGGTAGCCATGCTCTTCGCGTTCAGGGAAATGAATGGTCTTTGCTTAGAAAACAATAGGATGACACAGATTCGCAATTGGAATAGAAGTCGGTGAAGGTCGAGGGAATGGCAAGACCTGTTGGTGTCTCATTCCTTGAGCACATAGCATACATTTTATAGTGTGTTGAGCGAATAGCAAGCGGGTCCACAAGAGTGACAAGTTTGCGAGACGGACAAGCGGAGCAATTGTGGCTCCGAGGTGTGTACAATGCAATGACGATGAAGCCTACGTGGACTGTGCGCCTTGGGGAGAGGCGATGCACTCCAGAAAGAGGAAAGGGTGTCAGAGACGAGTCCAGGATAAGGGGGTGTGCTGCCGTGTAGCATGATCGACCGACAGTCGTAAGGATAGAATACCTTAAAATACCGAAAGTAATACACTAGCTGTATTTATCCCACAAGGTTGGGCACGGCCGGGGATATTCAACCCAAACCTTACAGGGCGATGACGTGTCGAGAACTGTACGCGGCTGACAATCCCTCACGTCAGCTGCAGCGAAGGGGACGCTTCATGGATCAGGCTCTGTGATGAGGTGCATCATCTCGCTTAGCTAGGTCAAGGAATGGTGTAGTACTGATCACTCGGGGAGGCTGCAAGGGCACCAAGCACGAGATGATTGGCTTGCGCTTTGCGGTCCAAAAGCTACCTCAATAGTAATCAAGGAACAGATCTGCTATGGTAGATTGTTCCGCAACAGTGTCCGGAGAATTCCCTTCATGGTGCGTTCACAGCTGCATTCAATGACCCCCCTCCTCCCCCCACTCGCCCACGAACGCTCCGCAGGACGCACATCAGCGGCCGCTTTTCCCACAACGTGTAAGAGTATTGCCGATCCCACCCTGCGCTCTCCGCACAGAGTTCGATGTCGAAGTCCGACAGCAGCCGCGCAAGGATGACGCGCATCTCGTTGTAAGCGAGTCCCTTGCCCAGGCAGGCGCGTGGTCCGACGCTGAACGGCTGCACGGCATCTCGTTGATCGTTGTAGAAAGGTGAGGCAGTGTCAGCCGTCGAGGACGGGAGCCAACGCTCAGGAACGAAGCTGTCGGGTTTGTGGAAGTTGGCTTCGCTGTGAGTTGCTGAGAGAGGGTGCACACCTACGCATGTCTGCTCGGAGGACGGGGTAAGGAAGAATGGTTAGTTCTACGACTGAATGGGGAGAAGTGGAATCGACGAACCCAGCCTGGTACCTGATAGCCAGCAATCATTGTCATCTCGCCTTTCGCAGTCCTTCGGGGAGGAATAGTGGGTCCAGGCGGGAAAGCCCGCATCCCCTCGCTGATACTAGCCATGGTGTAGGGCAAAGAGGCCGAGGTGCTAAAGTTGATGGCGGCCGCGCTTGGGAAGGCCTCCCGGATTTCCGTTGTCACTTGCCGAAGAGCTTCTGGAGACCGCAGGAGGTGGAACAGGATGCCGGACATCGCCGTCCCAGCAGCTTCAGATCCAGCGATGATGAGGAACCCGCAATTCGCTGCAACTTCAGCATCTGACATATGCCTACCATCTTCGTCGCCTTTGTCCTTGAGGATGTATGAGAGGAAGTCCCGCCGTTCTTCCATCACCCCTTTGGCGAGGCGCTCCTTTGCGTTTACACGGACGTACTCCTCATGTCTCAGGCGCGCTTTCTTGATTCTGGCCGGAGCCAGCAAACGCCACAAGCGCTTAATGTCGGTGTATGTCGCAATGGTCCGAATGTAAGGCCCTATCTTTGTACCCTCCTGAAGGCCGCGGACCCAGGAATGATACTCGTTGTTGTGCAGGCATCCAAAAGACTTCCCTAGGGCTAGGTCGCCAATCAAGTCGAATGTTGTGTAATTGAGCCACTTGACCATGTCGGTTGATGCGCGACTGGCGGCGACACCGTGCAGCTTCTCCATGAGGAGATCGATATAAGCATTGATGAAGGGTTCCTGCTCGCGCAAAGCCTTCTCAGAGAAGGCGTGCGCTAGTTGCTTCCGTATCTTTGGATGGCTGTATTGATCCGCGTTGAAAATGCTGGTCGCTCCATCGGATCCCAGTTTGACAGAGTTGTAGACTACCGGATCCTTGACGAGGCCGCCGCTGCTGTGACCATAAATGTCCTTCCAGGCTTGCGGATTCGTGAAGGATAGCTCCTCTGGCGAGAAACGAACAACTTCTCCATACTTTTCGTGGAAAGCCTTTAGGGACCAATCGAGCTCGCCTCGCATTGCAGCAACGTGACGGAACATGAATGTGGTCGACCAGAGTTTCGGCCCCGGAAAGGAGTGTAGGGGATGGAGGAACACATTGTAGATGCACCTCAGCGTGCCATACGTGATGCACTTGCAATCTCTTCTTTAGCCGATCGGGTCGATTCATGATACAGATGGGCAGCTACTTACAGCGAATAGGCTTATAGAGATGAGCGTATACGCATCACTGATATTCAATCGCTCCATCCTTGCTATTGCCAGGGGAACCCCAAAATCTTCAGACGAGGTAGAGATGGATATGGGTAATTGCTGGGTGATTGTGGATTGGAGATAGCTGTCCAAGTGGGCAATCGGATCTGTTGAGTCCGTGCAGATTCATTCGTAACTCCACTGTCGAGCAAGAGACGGATATCCGGGACTTGAAAGCAAAGTTGAAACTTCAAGGCCGTAGTCTGCAGGGTTTTTCGTTGGCATCCGTCATGCTGGGCGAACTATGCAACCCCGGGACGAGCTGCTCCTGGACATTGTGCCACAGCACTGCATCCTGCTATCTTCAGCATTGTCAGCTTTGCGGTTCTTGATGGGACATAGATTGCCATCCACACACATTTGTGACATCAGGGCAAGTCTCATCAGCATGGCTGCAGGCTGACAAAGTGAGGGTGTCTGCTCGCATCTGCGGTCATCATATTGATACCATGCTCTGCGGACCTCACCATGCCTGATGGGGTTCTCAATCATTGATCAGCTCGCTTTCGAGCTGTAGAAGCGAACCTCGAATCTATGTCATACCGCATGGCATTCTCGATTGGCATTCTCGATTGCATTCTCAGTGGTGCTATAAGTTGGGCCTCGTTGCTGCACGCTCATTGCTGAATGACATGTGGAAAAGGGTAGAGATTCGAGGCCAGCAAGGGGAACTGGAGGCGATTGCAGCATTTCCCATTTTGGAATACCCCAAGGAGGGTGGCCTACGGTACGGGCGTGCCATTCCCTATTACGCGGGTCCCTCGTGGATGATCTTATGGGGGGTCAGGGTTAGGGCAAGCCAGTCGAAAATATAATGGGAAAGTGCTGCCATCGCCTCATGTCAAAGCATATGCAACGCAACCTCACGCGGCTTGATATGAAGATCTCCGCTTTTCTAAAGTAGACAAATGGAGAAATTTTAAGCGGGAGGTAGTCCCCACACTAGGTGTGGAGTTGGCTCGAGGTGGAGCTGGGCTCCGGGAGCTGATCTCCGCTAGACGACATACTTGTCACCTGCAACAAGCTTAGTCGGAGCAGGCTTTAGTGGTTCCGGTGTGAGATCTTGCATCTCACCTTGCAACGACAGCTCTTTCACTCCACACCTAAGACGAGAACACTTAGTCAAACGTCGCAACGGGGTCCCGTTTGAGCATGGAGGGTGGTAACGCCAACAGCTCAGCTCGAGCACAGCTTGACGAGACTAGGGAGTGCGCTGCAGGATATGCAGACCTTCTCGAGCCTTACACGAATTGTGCATCGACCTGCCTCAATTTCTGACCCACCACTGTCGTTACTGCTTTCATTTTTGGACCACAGCGCTTGGCGAGGTGTTCTCCCGGAAGTGTAGCTGAATGGCACAGGACTATTCTTTGGCACTGGGAAGCTCAATCACCATTGACGATCATCGCGAGAAAGCCTTGGGCGCTTCATCAGTCAAATCTTAGAGGCCATGAAGAAAGATCCCACGCCGTGGACACCGGAAGAAGATAGCATCCTGCTTGAGGCATTGGCATCACAAGGTAGGCATGCAATGTCTGGACTCCCAAGAAATGCAAAGGACTGACAGCATAATTAGCAGAAGAGGAAGACAGTCCCAACTGGCTCAGGATCGCTACTCTCCTTGACGGACGCAGCAACAAGGACTGCAGAAAGCGGTGGGCATACTCGCTGTCTCCTTCTATCCACAAAGGCCCCTGGAGTGATCATGAGGATGCGTCGTTGAAAGAAGGCCTCGCCCGATACGGCACACGGTCAGTGTTGTGTCAAGCACCATGAATAATCCATTAGTGTCTTCTCATACCTGATACCCTGCCTGTAGATGGGCCCAGGTGTCGCGCTTTGTTCGAACAAGACAGCCAGATCGTACGTGTCTTTCTAGGACACTTGGTCAATGACGAATTGACAGAAGTCGCGCAGAATGCTCTCGGAGATGGCATGAGGTCTTGAAGCCCGATCTTGATCGTGGACGCTGGTCCCTCGCGGAGGTCGGTGTGCCGTCTGGCATTACACCCGATGGAAAGTCGGATGCGATCTTACTAATGCGAGACATTTGTAGAACGTAATACTCAGGAACGCGGTGGAAGCTCACGGTCGGCACTGGATCGAGATTGTGGAAAGGTACTTCCCCAACAGAAGCCCAGTTGCAACGAGACACAAGTAAGTCGTTTCCAGCTTCTGGGTTCTCATATGACTGAAGAGGCGAAGGTATAACCAGATCTTAAAACGGGAAATGAAGAGTAGTGGAGGAACAATGAACATCGAAACCTAAAAGAGGATGCCGGGGGCTGGAGAGTTGACCTGAGATTGCAACTGATTTGAGGACGAAGTAAGAAAACATTCATTCTTTCATGTCATAAGATCATCCCACTGCGAGATCCGCTTCTTCTATACACAATCCTTACCATCAGCCATAGCGGATCTCGTGCACGCCTTGAGACTCTTTGGGGTTTGTTCCGAATGGATTTCAGAGGTTCATGGCCTTGATGGCCTCAGGGGCTAGTGCGCTCGGTTATTCTCACCCTAAAGCCGTCTGGTGGGGAGACTGGGCCACGCAAATTTAATGACATTCGTTCCCAAGCACAAGAGAGTACATGGCAGGCATATGTCATTGAGGTAAGCCTGTCGCGCCTGCCTATCACCAGCTACGCTCGAGTTTCTCCATTCTGCCTGCTCGCTCGCTTTGAATCTTATCAATAACATCCTGGAGAGCCTTGATCTTATTGTTGCCCCACTGAACACTTGTGAAGACCTCCGCCTTCGCCTGCTCAGGTGTATCACCTGGAATGAGGGGGCTCTTGAAAGCCTTCATTGGCGTTTGATCTTCTGGCCTGGCAACGATGAGCACGCTATACTTATCAAAGGTTTTCTGCTGGCCCGGTGCTTTGATGACACGATGCAGACCAGATTTTAGAACCCCATTGGTGAAAACCTCCATGGCATCCCCCAGATTCACCACGGCGCACCCAGGCAAAGGCTTGACCCAGGACCAAGCGTCCTCAGGGACCTTCATGCCATATGTCTTCACTGCTGATGGCTCGACGATCTGCAGACCGCCGAGCCAGGTGAAGAGGATCGCGACACTGACAGCATCCTTGTGCGCTGGGAATCGCAGCGGGTCGACCTTCTCCGAAGTGTCCGATCCTGGGTACCTTAACACTCTGAGGAAGTCCCCAGAGGAATCAGTCAGGCGGTGGAGAGAGGTGAGTGTCCCGCTTGGGAGCTGAAGGTCTCCCTCGAGCACGCCGAGGACGATGTTTGCAATCGTATTGCCGGTCTTGATGGCGGCTCTGAAACTGCCTTCGTTCTTCGCGAGCCAAGCAGGTAGCTCAAAGTCGTTGGGTTCCTTACTGAAGAGCTCACGTTGAGGGATCTGCATGACAACTTTAGCAACGGCGTTGGAGAAGGAGCAAAAGGTGGCAATCACACCATGAACATCTCGCTGTCCCGTGGCTGTCCATTCTCTTTGACGGCTCCGGTTTGGTACCTTGCAATCTTAGCGCCTGCTGTGTGATTTGAGGTAGTCAAGAATGACTTACCCTCTGTCTAGCACTCTGATGCCTGCTGGGGCCTTGTAGAGCTTCTTCTCCTGCATTGGGATTCGAGGCAAGACATCTTGCCCTGCACGGCACGCGTTGCAAGCATCATCCCACATTTGCTTCCCCTTTGGATGGTCCATCATGTCGAGGTAGAAGAATCCGGTCTCCTTGCAGACCTGAAACAGCCTTTGGGCTTCTTCATCCTCGTCGTTCAGAAGCTTGTAGAGAGAGATTTTGGCCAGCTTCGCGAATCGAGCATCATCAGGGAAGGGAACAGGGTACAAATCTTCCATGTTTTCTGCAGACATCGTGTGAATGATGATATGGGTAACTTCCGCCGCGTGGATCTTTTCCTATAGCTTTGACAGGCCTATCTGTTGAGCACTCCAATGGCCTGTTCTGTCTTTACAGTGGAGTTTCGTTTGGAGCCAAATTCCTGACGAGGTGGCTTTATCATGCCGCGCACGTCAAGCAGAGATCGCCATGGTTCAAGTCCGGTCTCGCGCCGGTTCAGTGAAAGAGCTGGCAGTGCCACCCCCGGTCAATCCTGGCCGGTCCAGGTCTGGTCCGTATCAGCCGTGACAACCTTACCCGGTGTCTGATATGGCACAGCTCCTGCGACGTTGTGTTGTGAGGGTGACACGCGTGGCACCCTGACAACAACCCCTCAAACAGCCATTGTATCAAGAGCCGGCACCGAGTAGCCAGTCTAAGCGGATGCTGAAAGCCTACTTGGGGCAAGAATGAGCGAGGCGCAACCTTCGCTGGTGAAGCCTCCTATCTCCGCCATCTGCAGTCGATATTACTACTTCAAAGAGCTGCATCGTGGATGAATCGCTTGCAGGATGAGATCCCATCATGCGTGCTGACCCTGCATATGCGAAGATGGTGTTGACGCAGTGTCGGTGGTAAGCATTGATGGACAAGGCCCGACCCTGCCAGACATGAGCTCGAACCGTCCTTCTATTTAAGTGCTCCTTGGCCGCGAAAGGTCAGGGAACTCTTGAAATACTGTAAGTCCCTCTTCGTTTCAACACTGCCAGAGTTCCGTACTATATTGAGCGTTGCATCATCGCATCTTTCACTTCGGTACCGTTCCGTATAAAGCCTTCATCATGACGTTCAAGAACGACTCGCTGGAGAATGGTGCTTATGGAGAGAATCACGTATTTGGAACCCCAAACAAGGACATTGCAAACAGCCGCAAAGACCAGACTTATCTTGCTGCCAACGGCAACGCTGAAGGTAACGGCTACATCAATCTGCCGAACGGCCATTCCAATGGCAATGCCCTTCACTACGAAGACCCTCAAGAGAACGGTCATGCCCAGATCAATGATCATGCTCAAAGCGATGGCATTCCTCGTTTCAATGGCTATGAAACCCCTGTCTCCAAAATCAATGGACACGGGAACGGTCACGTACCCTGTGAGAGCAGATGCTCTCATGCTCACGACGCAGCACACTGCAACGGCGACGAAGCTCGTCTCAGCGCTCGACAAGAGCCTATCGCTATCTGCGGCATGGCATTGCGTTTGCCAGGGAAGATCACTAACGCTGAGCTGTTCTGGGACGCTTTGTACGAGGGTAGAGATCTACGCACTACCATCCCTTCGGAGAGATACAATGCACAAGCCTTTGGGAACGCTCTCGGAAAGAAAGGTGCGATCCAAACTCAACACGGCTATTTCTTAGATGATGATCTCTCCCACCTTGATGCTTCTTTCTTCACGATGACCAAGACGGATCTGGAACGGACAGATCCTCAGCAGCGCCAGATTCTAGAGGTTACCCGGGAATGCTTGGAGAATGCGGGAGAAGTCGATTGGAGAGGTAAGCTGATTGGATGCTACGTGGGAACCTTTGGCGAAGATTGGCTGCACTCCATGTCCAAGGAAAACCAGTTCACTGGCGCGTTCAGTGCGAGTGGCGATCTGATGATTGCGAACCGTGTCTCTTACGAATTCGACTTCAAGGGCCCAAGGTATGTTCACGCCAGCGTTCTAAAGATGAATTGAATTCGCTCATAACAAGGTAGCATGGTCATCAAAACCGGATGCTCAGCCTCCTTGGTAGGCTTGCACAATGCTTGCCGAGGTCTTCAAAATGGCGATTGTGATGGTGCTCTCGTGGCCGGAACAAGTTTGATTATGGGACCCTACCTGACCGCTGCAATGACACAACAGGGCGTTCTTTCGCCCGAAGGATCCTGCAAATCGTTCGACGCCGCCGCAGATGGTTTCGCCCGCGCGGAAGCCATCAATGCTGTCTACATCAAGAGGCTGGACGATGCTATCAAGGACGGAAACCCTATTCGCGCTGTCATCCGTGGGACTTCAACCAACAGTGACGGCAAGAGCGCATCGTTGATGGCGCCCAACGGTGAACGGCATGAAGCTCTCATGCGAAAGGTTTACGCAGAGACGGGGCTTGATCCAGGGGAAACCGCCTTCGTCGAATGCCACGGCACGGGCACTGCCACAGGCGATCCTATCGAGACGACCGCAGTGGGGAATGTTTTTGGCGATAAAGGCGTGCTCATTGGCTCGGTGAAACCTAATATCGGTCATGCTGAAGGAGCTTCGGGAATCAACAGCTTGATCAAAGCGGTCCTGGCGCTGGAGCACAAGGTGATCCCTCCAAACATCAAGTTCAACACGCCAAACCCAAAGATCCCGTTCGAGGAGAAGCGCCTCACAGTTCCCGTCGCTCCAACCTCGTGGCCAAAGGACCGCGCTGAGCGCATCAGTGTCAATTCGTTTGGGATTGGAGGCAGTAATGCGCACGTCATCGTGGACTCTGCAGCAAGTCTTCGCCTTGGGCAGGACTCAACCGTTGGGAGTCTCTCACTGAAACCAGAGCTGGCGGTGCTCTCAGCAAACTCACAGAACTCACTACAAATGCAGAAGAGCAATTGCCAAAACTATGTTGCAGCCCACCCAGAGCGCATCTCTGATCTATGCTATACTCTGTCTCAGCGGAGGGAGCATCTACCGCATCGAACATTCTTGGTGGTACAAGGTTCCAAGATAACCGAATCATCCCCTTCTGCCCGGATTCCCACCAATGCCTTGCCACTCACCATGATCTTCAGCGGTCAAGGAGCCCAGTGGGCGGAAATGGGCAGATCTTTGATACAACTGGATCCTGAGATTCGACAAGATATACAGCTCATGGATCGTGTGCTCCAGGGTTTCAAATATCCCCCCAGTTGGACAATCGAAGGTATCCCGAATGCTTCACGTGCATGCGGATGAGTCACTGACGCTTCACCAGACGAGCTACAGAAGCCGCCGACGACAAGTCGCATCAATCGAGCAGAGTTCGCCCAGCCTCTTTGCACAGCACTTCAGATCGCTCTGGTAAACGCCCTGGCTCGAGCTGGCGTCACCCCATCCGCGGTTGTTGGCCACTCTAGCGGAGAAATCGCTGCAGCTTATGCGACTGGTTGTCTGTCAGCCTATGAGGCTCTGGTCGTTGCTTACTACCGTGGCTATGTCACCCAGAAGCAAGAGCTTGCAGGCGGAATGGCCGCCATTGGTCTTGGTTCAGCTGCTGTGGCCAAGTTCCTGGAGGAGGGTGTCGTTGTGGCGTGTGAGAACAGCCCAAGCAGTACTACCATTTCTGGAGATCTCAAACAACTCGAGCGGGTTATGGAAAACATCAAGGTCCAGAAGCCCGACGTCATGGTTCGCCCGCTTAAAGTCGACATGGCATACCATTCGCACCACATGCAAAACCTGGCCAAGATTTATGTCACTCTGATACAGCAAGAGCTTGCTGCCAAAGGCATCGCGCGCACGGATCCCAGTATACCACTCTTCTCCAGTGTGATGGACTGTGAGATTGACAACCTGGTGTTGCTTGGTCCCAAATACTGGGGATCCAATCTGACGAGACCCGTTCGCTTCCACTCTGCCATTTCTAGACTTTTAGCACATCGTCCCAACAATCTCTTCCTCGAGATAGGGCCGCATTCTGCGCTGGCTGGACCGCTGCGGCAGATCTGCGGCGAGGCCAAAGTGCCTTGCACGTACATACCCACAATGCTCAGATCTCACGATCCCAGCGCGACGCTCCTCTCAGCGTTTGGGCAGCTCTATCAGCAAGGCGTCAAGATCCGTTTTCCCAGCTTGATGCCACCCGGCAAGGTCCTGACCGATCTGCCCACGTATGCTTGGGACCACAGTGCATCCTTCTGGTCCGAGAGCCGCATCTCCAAAGATTGGCGGTTCCGGCCTTTCGGACACCACGCGCTCCTGGGCCAGCGAGTGGCGGAGAGTACCAGCATCGATCCCTGCTGGCGAGTTCTTCTGGACCTGGAGGACGAACCGTGGCTCCACGACCACAAGGTCCGCGATGATATTGTTTTCCCGTTCGCAGGCTACGTGGCCATGGCGGGCGAGGCTATCAGGCAGCTCACGGGCGTTGAGATAGGCTACAGCGTACGTCATGTGGTGGCTCACACGGCTCTGGTTCTCTCGGAATCGAATGCGACGGAGGTCGTCACGACTCTGCGACGCCACAAGCTCACAGATGCTGCCGACTCCAATGCCTACGTGTTTGTCATTTCGTCTTTCTCCGGTTCGACATGGATCAAGAATTGCGAAGGTATTGTGAGACCTAACGACGAGATCTTGGCAGCTTCGATTTCATCTGATCCACTTCCCCGCCAGATATCGGCGGCCAAATGGTATGAAATCATGGCCCGGGTGGGTCTTGTCTACGGTTCCAGCTTTCAAAGGATTTCCAGCCTCACCTCGTCCGCAACCGAACATGTTGCCGCGGGTGAGATCGAAGTTCCAGCGGCGCTTCAGGACGCACCATTTCCCTTCCATCCTGCAGCAATCGATAGCTGTCTTCAGCTAATCTTGGCTGCTGAAGCTCAGGCGGCAGGCCGCAATCTGACCCAGTTGTGCGTTCCTACGTTGATCGAAGAGCTGGATGTCTCGCGAAGTGCTCTGAGCATGAGCGCCCGCGCGTGGAGCTCGCACGATCTTGGGGGGGTTGGGCTAGACTGCGTTGCGGAGGGCAAGGTCGCGCTTCGTCTTCGAGGCGCTCGCCTGACGCCACTCGAAGACGAAAAGGCCATCGTTCCGACCGATCGGCACGCAGCCGCTCGATTGGAGTGGTGCCCTGACTTCGACTTCATGAACATAGCGGCCATGTTCACCGCCCCTGTCGCTTCGAACGACATCAAACGGCTGCTCGAAGAATTGGCCTTGCTCTGTCTGTTGGATTCAGCAGAACGGCTCGAGAATCTGCACACGGACATTCCTCATTTTCTGAAGTTCCGCCGCTGGCTGCAGCGGGAGAAGAACCGTGCTCAGGCAGGCACGTATCCCGTGGTCGAGAATTCTCAAGACTACGTCCGGCTCCCCCGTCCCGTCCGACTACAGCACATGCAAAATCGGATGGAACAGCTTGCGGCCGCGCCGTCCATCGGCCTCGTCGCTCAGGGCATCATGCGAATCTGCGAAAATGCCGAGCGCTTGTTCACAGGAGAAGTTGACACGCTCGACGTACTCATGCGCGACAACGTCCTGACGGAAATCTACAATGCGGTGAGCTTCGGATTCGGCGATTTTGTCCGCTTGCTATCCATCACCAAGCCGACCCTCCGCATCTTGGAAGTTGGGGCGGGAACCGGAGGGACAACGGAGTTGATTCTCAGGGAGTTGGCTCGCTGTGGCGGCAATCCATCCTACTCCATCTACACCTTCACCGACATCTCCGCCGGCTTCTTCGCGCAAGCAAGGGAGCGGTTCTCATACGCTCCCAACATGGACTATAAGGTGTTCGACATCTCGCAGAGTCCCTTTGAGCAAGGCTTCGAGGCTCAGTCGTACGACCTTATCCTGGCGCCCAACGTGGTTCACGCAACGGCAAGTTTGCAAGAAACTCTGCGCAACCTTCAGCCGTTGCTCCGACCTCATGGTCACTTGGTGCTCTCCGAGGTTTGCGCGGTGGCTCGAGCCCCCGGCTACGTCTTTGGCAACTTCTCAGGCTGGTGGCTCGGGGAGGCCGACGATCGTGAGTGGCAGCCATATGTCATGCCAGACCGTTGGGACGATGAGCTGAAGAGGGCCGGCTTCACGGGAGCCGACACGGTTGTATACGATGCTGACCAGCCATATCAATACTGCGCCGCCATCGTGGCCTCTCCTCAATTGGATTCGTCCGGGGCCAAGGATCGAGCAGTGACGGTCCTCTGCGAAAAGCCAGAAGAAGGGACCAGTCGAACTCTCATCCGTGATCTCAAGAGCGCGGGCTTTGACGTGAAGACGACCAACCTTGACGCAGGCCTTGCATCAGGTCAAGACGTGATCAGCATGCTGGATCTGGAGACACCCTTCTTCGAGGATATTCGCGCACCCGATTTCAAAGCATTCCAAGACGTATTGCGGCACCACAAGTCGCAAAACTTCCTTTGGTTGATGCCACCCACCCAGGTTCATTGCGCAGATCCACGCGCGGCACAGACGATTGGCACGTTCCGGGTGGCCCGGGCGGAGTTGGCGGTGCCACTCAACACCCTGGAAATCAGTGCAACGGAACCGAATTTCTCGCAGCTGGTCATGCAGGTGTTCGAGAAGGTCCGCACGCGTGAGGACATCGACAACATCGCTCCGGATCGGGAATATGCCGTCGACGGTGGCCTCATCAAGCTGGGTAGGTACCAGCCGTTCTCGCTCGAGGAAGAGCTTGGCCGGAAAAGCCTCAAGGACTCCCGTCTCACAAAGACCCTCCGCATCAAGAAACCGGGCCTGCTCAATACGCTCGGCTGGGTGGATGAAGCGTTGCCGACCAGGCTCGGCGATCATCAAGTCGAGATCCAGACCAGAGCAGTCGGATTGAACTTCCGCGTGAGTGTGGTGGCGGCCCCATGGACCTCCAAAGAACTTGGCTGACATGGAAACACAGGACATCATGGTTTCCATGGGTGTACTGAAGTTCGGCTCGAAGAGCGTGCCCCTCGGTCTCGAGCTTGCGGGTGTCGTGACCAGGGTTGGTCCCCTTGTGGGCGGGCTGTCGATGGGCGATCGAGTCGTTGGCGTTGCGACTGAGGGGTGCTTCACTGCCAACGCAGTCCTTCTGGATTCGCTCGTGGCGAAGATCCCACAGAACCTCGCCTTCGAGGAGGCTGCTACCATGCCTGCCTGTTACACGACGGCGGTCCAAGCATTGATCGATGTGGGCCAGATGAGTAAGGGACAGGTATGGAGCAATCGGCTTTCTCTCACATCTACTAGCTCGGCTGACTTCCTTCAAGAGTATTCTCATTCATTCAGCTTGCGGAGGTGTCGGCCAGGCGGCTATCCAGCTGTGCAAAAGCATTGGCGCAAAGGTCAGCCTGCTTTCCATCCTCGTTGTCTCTTTCATCCAGCTAACCGGTTCCCGTCAGATCTACGCGACCGTTGGCAGCGAAGAGAAAAGACGATACCTTATCGAGGAGGTTGGACTCTCTAACGAATGCATCTTCAATTCTCGAGACACCTCCTTCCTGTCCGACGTGATGCGAGCAACAAGTGACCGCGGGGTCGACATCGTCTTGAACTCGTTGTCCGGTGAATTGTTGCATGCGTCGTGGAAATGCGTCGCCGAGTTCGGCAAGCTGGTTGAGCTGGGCAAACGCGATCTTGTTGGGTTTGGGAAGTTGGATCTCGAGCCATTTTTGGCGAATAGGTCGTATTGTTGTGTGGATCTCGCGCATGCGATGAAAGAAAGGCCAGAGTCGGTGGGAAGGTATGTTCAATGGGATCCCGGGTGTAAGCTCGAAGGCTGATTTGGAAGTAGTGTCATCAAGAGATGGATTGAAATGTACTCACAAGGTCGCATTCGTCCAATCCAACCGATGGCGGTCTTTGAACCCAAGGACATCGAGCAAAGCTTTCGATATCTCCAGAAGGGTGATCACATCGGGAAGGCTGTGGTGAGATTTCCGACCGACTTGTCAACGATCCCCAGCACTTCCTCTACCAAAGTCTTGTCATTCGATCCAGATGCCTCGTATCTGTTGACCGGAGGGCTTGGCGGTCTTGGACGATCGATCGCCTCTTGGATGGTCGAACGAGACGCTCGGCACCTCGTTTTCCTGTCGCGGAACGCTGGGGGAAGTGATACGGACAAGGCTTTCTTCGCAGAGCTTCAAAGCGCGGGCTGCTCGGTGATTGCCATTGCGGGGAAGGCTGAGGACATTGGTGACATCCATACGGCAAAATTGAAAGCATCGAGACCAATCAAAGGCGTTTTCCATCTTGCCATGGTACTCAGGGTATGTCCAGTCGCCGGAAATGGCTATTTTCCATCTTGGCTGATTCTGAGATATAGGATGCTCCGATTCTTGATCTGACGCATCAGGAATGGACGGCAGCCGTAGCACCCAAAGTTCAAGGGGCTTGGAACCTCCACAAGGCCTTTGAGAACGAGATGCTCGACTTCTTTGTCATGACGAGTTCTCTCGTCACGCTGATCGATCAGCCAGGTCAGGGCAACTACGCGGCCGCGAACACGTTCCTCGAATCCTTCACCCAGTACCGGCGCAAGCACGGTCTTGCCGCCGCCGTCCTCGGCGTCTGCCCCGTCGACGACATCGGCTTCGTGGCCGAGAACCCGGCCATCCGGAAGAAACTCAAGTCTCAGGGCCTCTATTTCCTCCCCGAACGCGAACTGCTGGACTACGTGGAGCTCGCCATACTGAATTCGGCCGCCCCCTCGGAACCCGGAAATCTTACTCGGGGGGACTCCGTTGCACCCTGGGAAAGCAGCGGCCACATCATCATGGGCCTCCGGTCCGAAACCCACCTGGAAGACCGGGACTGTCAAGCCAGCTGGCGACGCGACCGTCGCATGGGGATGTACCACAACGTGCCCAAGGAGATTGTCGGTGATGCCTCGGCGATCAACTCCAACGCGCTCAAGGTGTTCCTGTCTCGCGCCGCGGATGATCCCGACATGCTCACGGACAAGGAGAGTACGGATTACCTGGCCGACGAGATCGGGCGTCGGATATTCCGCTTCATGATGAAGCCGGAGGAAGACATGGAGATCGGCATCAGCCTGAGCGGCATCGGGATGGATAGCCTGATGGCCATCGAGCTGCGACGATGGTGGAAGCAGGCCTTTGGGCTGGACATCAGTGTGCTTGAGATCATGGGCTCTGGAACGCTGGAGGAATTGGGGAAGGTGGCCGGGCAGGGGTTGAAGGCGAAGTTCGAGGCGAGAGCGAAGTAGACGGTATGTGCAGCGAGGGCTTGCCAGGGATGGAGGATTGGAATAGGTAGTAGACTTTTGGTATCCGTTTCTCGTCCTTGAGATAGTCGACAATGATCAGACTTCTCGTAGTACGCGCCAGTGACAATTCGCATGATGCCACGGATGGCGCAGCCTCCATCGAGACAACGTTGTCTCCTCGGTGCCATAACACTCTGCAATCGGATTTTCTTCCAACCGAATGGTTTCACTGCAGCGTAGGATCGGCAGGGTCACCTAAAAAGGCACTCGCTGAGAAGGAGGGCTGGGGTGCGCCCCGCAATGAGCCACGCAGATAAAGAGTGATCCTCTCCCGTTACTCTCTCTTTGTTCCCTCAACCATCTTCCCGACTTCTCTCCAAGCAAGCCATCACCCGGTCCGACCAAGGACAAGCCAGCGACTTCACATCATGAAGATCATTCTTGCCGGCTCGACCGGCTTCATCGGTAGCGAAGTCCTTGCGCGGTGCCTCGAGCATCCGTCCATCACTTCCATCATCGCCCTCTCCCGCCGTGAGCTCCCACCAGCGGCGTCCAACAATGCAAAGGTCAATGTGGTCACCATGGACGACTTCCTCTCCTACCCGGACCATGTGTTGCAAGACATACGGGGTGCCGACGCGTGTATCTGGTATTCAATTTTTTACCCCTTGAACTCCATCCCTCCCCCCCACGCTCTCCAAATACCTTAATCTGACGATGCTCAACCGTCGAGGTCTCTGGGCAAGGCGTGGATGCCGGACAACGACACTGCGCGCAAGGTCTGCCTTGACTACACCATCGCCGCCGCTAAAGCGTTCAGCGGCACTTGTCCACCCGCGGACGAGGGGCGCAAGTTCCGCTTCGTCTATCTCAGCGGTGGAGCAGCGGAGAGGGATCAGACGAAGCAATTATGGTTCAAGCAGGAGTATCGTCGTATCAGGGTAAGATGATGAGACATGGTCCCCTTCCCAACCCTTTTCTCATGTTCGCGTTCTATTATCTCCGACTTTCACACCTTTTGTTTTCATTTTTTTCCTGATACCGTCTGGGTCGCCGGCTGAAATTTGACATAGGGTCAGGTGGAGAACGAGCTGCTCGCGTACGCAGGGGAACATCAGGATCGCTTTGAGGCATTCATCGTGCGCCCGGGCATGGTACTGGCTCAGCAGGCGAACCTTAGAGACATGATCAGGGGCTTGGGACCAAGTGTACGGTTGGATATCTTAGCCAGGATGATGCTGAGGACGGCGTTGGAAGGGAGTGAAGACCACATCCTCGATAACGAATCGATCACCTTGGCGAGCCCGTGCGGACGTGCGTAGTTTCCAGTAGTCTGAGTGAGACAGCACAGGGGGGGGTCCCCAAACAAGTCCGAGCAGCAAAGAAAAACAATTCCCGGAATTGAGCTAGTCATGCTCATTCCCTTCATGAATGGAACTACTTCTCATGACTCTGCAAGGGCCCAAGAATCCCGGCGAGGTGAATACGACATCATTTGACGAGCTTGGACTTGTATATGGCTCAAAGATGACGTGCCGCAACGAGATCGTCCAAGTCAAATGACAGACGTGATGAGCGGAGAGCATTGGCGGTTCTTCAAGTGGTATGTAGTGAGGCCTGCTCGCCCGGCGTCCCATATCACCCAACTCTCTTTCACATTTGCTACCAGACCTCGTGGAGCAAGTGTTCTGACATTGAGATCGATGTGCTTTGTTGACCGCCCAATTAGATTGATGGTCAAGAAACACGCAGAATTGTAGTGATTGCCATAGTAGTATTTCGCGGGGAGATGGAAGTCGCTGACGCCTAGATTTTCTCGGCATGTATAGAACTTGAGTTCGACGGCATTAGACCTGGTGCCCAGAGCTTTGGTGCAATTCTTATGGGTTAGATCCTCGCCGCGGTTCGGGTTACATCGTAAGTTTGAACATCATTTTCAGCTTGTTCTGTGAAAGCTCTGCAGTTCCTCTGGTTGAGACATGTACCCGGTAGAGCCTCAAGATCTGATCTTGGAGATGAGATCGCAGCTCGTAATCAGCGAGTACTGTTACGCTGCGTGAGATTTATGAGCCTGGGCCAGTCCACAATTTTCATCTGTCACCGGCTTTCTGGTTGAGCGTCCTCTCCAGGCAGTCAAAAGTGAGGGGAAAGCCGATGAGGTATCGCTGGTTGCCTTCTTAATGACTTGGACTTAAACGTATGAAGACAATCTTTTGGATGGTTCTAAGATGGATGGAAGAATGGATAGGCCAGGTATTAGCTTCAGTGAGGCTTCCCCGTGATCTCAGCCTGAAGACGCTGAACGACAGCGCGTAAGGCGGTACAGGCGGGACTATCGGAGAAGGCATCGAAGAAACTCTCGCCATAGTCGCATGCCATTCCGATGCGCGGGTCAAGCGGCACGGCTCCAAGATATGGCACCCCAGTACTCTTAGCCAGAGATCTCGCTCCTCCAGTTGTAGCCTTGAACACTTGATTTGGATGCTTGCAATGGCCACAGACATAGCCGGACATATTCTCCACAAGCCCCAAGATCTTGATACCGGCTTTCCGGCAGAAGTCAATCTCCTTACGCACGTCCAGGAGGCTGACTTCCTGAGGGGTGGTGACAAGGACGGCACCGTCGAGACCCGACTCTTTGAGGAAAGAATTGACACTCAGATGCTCGTCACTGGTTCCTGGGGGGGTGTCCACCAGGAGATAATCCAGCTCGCCCCACTCCACATCTTTCAGGAATTGCTTGATCAGCCCATTCTTCTTGGGCCCACGCCAGATGACGGCATCATCTCTTGAAGGAAGCATGAACTGAACGCTCATGACGCTGAGGTTGTCTGACACCCAGACTGGGCTCCATCCTGCATTGCTCACATGTATGGTCTCGGCTTCTACCCCCATCATCTTGGGAATGCTAGGCCCGCAGACATCAGTGTCCATGATGCCCACTGCGTCATCTTCATTGGCTGCAAAGGCGTGGGCAAGCATGGTCGTGAATGTGGATTTCCCCACGCCACCCTTGCCACTCAGTATCAAGATCTTATGTTTGATGCCCGCAAGACGAGAAGTGATGATGGGGATGTCTGGATCGGGGCCCTTGGGCGCTGAAGCACATATAGTCTGGTTGGGACAGCCATCACATGCTGATCCTTGACCGGCGAGATTGGATTCGGGACCAGGACAGTGCTCAGGCTCTGGAGCGACGAGGCTGGGATGTTTCTTCAGAGGGGCAGCAAGGACGTCCTGGACAGGTTCGAGAAGTGCAAGCGACATGTTTGTGTTCGTTGCAGGATCTACGGTCTTCTGAAAGAGGGAGGACGGAAACACCTGAGGATCAGTATGTCACCAATCATTGATTTGTCACATTTCCATTAAGTAGCCAGGAGAAAAAGATTAGATATGATGCTGCAGCTGACGTATTTTGCATGCATGGCAGCCTTGCCTTCTTTGAGACAAGTGACTTCGCGGGGCAAAACGTCATTCGCGGTGCCTGGAATAAAAAACTGTTTTGCCCTCCCATTTCGACTCCACATTTCACTTCCCTACGCTTCCAATCATTTTGGTACACATTGCTCGAGTTCTTAGAGGCAGACGGAAATACTCGACTGCACTGTCACCGTCATTGGGATACTCTTACTTGATAACAGCCAGTCAGAAACCTCATCATGGCCGATCAAGCTGTCAAAACACTGCGATTCGTCCCCTTGGGTATGTGTGAATGGAGTGTGCTTGTGCGTTGGCTCAATTGTCTGACTTTGCCCAGAAAACAACCCAGAGGTCATGTCCTCACTTGTGCACAAATTGGGCCTCTCCTCCGACCTGTCATGGCATGACGTCTTCTCTCTCGACGACCCTTCTCTCCTCGCCTTTGTTCCCCGACCCGCCCATGCCCTCCTCCTTGTTTTCCCCGTGTCCAGATCATATGAAAAGATGCGAGCAGACGAGGACAGTGCATTGCCTGAATATACTGGGGTCGGTGCTGGTGAAGAGGTTTTGTGGTTCAAGCAGACAATTGGGAATGCTTGCGGCCTGATGGGGCTGCTGCATGCGGTATGCAATGGCATGACCAGAGATCTGATCGGTATGTCTAACTTAACCCCCATATCTTGACCTGCTTTTTGGATCGTCCCGACCTGATTGTGCCCGACTTAGCTCCTTCAACACCACTCTCCAACCTGATTACCGAAGCCACACCCCTGCCTCCTCCTGACCGTGCCAAACTCCTCGAGAAGTCCCCTGACCTGGCTTCTGCTCATGCTTCCGCTGCTGCCGAGGGCAATACTGCTGCGCCTTCCGCCGATGATCGAGTCGATCTCCATTTCGTTGCCTTTATCAAGTCTGCTGAGAATAACCTCTGGGAGTTGGATGGTCGACGAAAAGGTCCATTGAACAGGGGTAAGATCCCCGCAGACGAAGATGTTCTAGGGGAGACAGCTGTGGCACTCGGACCCAAGAAATTCCTCGAGCGCGAGAAAGAGACGCCTGGCGGTGAATTGCGCTTCAGTATCCTGGCCTTGGGACCAAGTTTTGGTTGAACAGATGTGGCAACATAGCATCAAATGACGCATCGCCTTGACCAGTAGTCGATGTAAAACATTGTACGGTCACGACCAGACCCGCGACTGCATGTACATGTGGCTCGAGCCCATGCGTGCATTTTAACTTCTGCTGGAAGGTGCAATCAAGGACGAAGGCGTTGAAGGCGTTCGTTCCCCAAACCCAATCCTTGACCATGTGCAAGCTCTGGCGACGACTTCAGCATGTGTCCGACCAACGTCTCTTCCCTTCGTGCTCGATCTGGTGCGTCCATTGAAGACCCAGATGGCTGCAAACCCAGACTCACACTGCCTAGGTTGCGCCTCGAGCAGGGTCAACACCTACACCCGCAATGAGGTCCATACTCAGCAGATCGTCTCGGTCACCACGAACTTGGTCAGCCTCCTCATCGGTCTTGTCACTCTGTATGTTTTGTTCAAAATCAGAAGGAATTTCCGTCACAAGTCTGCCCCCTTAGGATAAAACCATCACGTTATGTGCTAACTACCTACTAGCCTCATCATCATGCTGATTGTATCGCAACTCATTAGAACGTTCTGGTTCTGGGTCTACGCCATCAGCAAATTAGTCCAAGGTCACTCGGGCTTCAAAGAGGGCCACGGTCCCATCCCACCATCCCTCGCCTTCTGCAGCGCCGATGGCTGGTTCATAGCGTTTGGAAATGAAGGAGCGGATATCAGCATCTTCCTCATTGCTCTACACACAAGCCTCACAATTTTCCATATCGGCACCTCGAAGAGCGAGAACGGTCTCTGGCCCTACCGGTCCTACGCCTACATCGTCTGGATTGCCTTCCCCTCCCTGATGGCATCCCTCGTGTACATTCGAGGCCATGATGGCTACCTCCCACAGGGCACATACTGCGCGCTCCCACAGCGCCCGTTTTGGTACCGCATCGGTCTCAGCTGGGCTCCTCGCTACATCATCCTCGCGTTTGTGATGGCCGTCTATGCCGCCGTCTATATCTATGTGCGCTATAAGTTTGCCGACCTCATGTCTAAGATGACCGATCCCAGCCGCCTCTCTGATGCCGAGCAGTCTGCGGATATGATAAGGGGTGGGTTGGATGGTCAAGGACCTTCGGTGCCCCTCAACCCGCCCAAGCAGGATCCGCAGCAGAAGAGGAACGCAGCTTTGGCGAGCAGGCATGCTCACATCAAGAAGCAGCTACGCTTCATGTTTATCTACCCAGTTGTCTACCTGCTCATGTCCGTAGCGCCCTTCGTCAGCCATTGCTATGGCTATACCAGCACTCAAGCTCCCGCCCAACTTACCGCCGCAGCCATTGCAAGCGTGACGCTGCAGTGCGCGGTCGATTCCCTCGTGTTCATCACGCGCGAGAAGCCCTGGCGGTATATGGCCAAGCAGCGGGTCACCTCGTTCGAATTGTCGAAATTGAAATGTTGGAAGGATGAAGATGTCAATGAGATCGCCAACCCGCCAACGATAGTCAGAGCGGAGACACGCACTAATCCGAGCAATCATGCGAAAAATTGGTTTGATGGGGAAAGCCAGAGTGGAGGCGGTCATGGACATGTTGACCGGCCGGAACGTCATCCCAAACCGACAGCGATCACAAACGCGAATGGAAGTCCTTGATGAAACAGAGTGATAATGACGAATGGCAATGTACATGGCGTTTGGAGGGTTCGATGATGGTACAGGGGGGTCAAGAGTGCTCTTCCTGGCGGAAACGACCTGTGAAATACATGCTCAAAAAACCCGGTGGTGATTTTATCTTGCCAAGCGTCAAATTGACGTCCTCCTAAAACCCTCGTCTGCCGCTATGTTATATCATCAAAGACTGCCGATCATTGTAAGGAAAAACTTCGAGTCTTGTACTTGCCTGAACCGCCTACCCTGCGCGAACCGTCCAACATCATGAGGCGCCCAACCTGGCTGATATGGAAGTTTTTTGGAGAACACGATTCCTTTTCATTCTTGCTTCGTTCTCCCGATTTCATGTCCATCACAGCGGGTTTGGGAGAGGGTGTGGTTGGCTGGAGTGGGTTGGGGGGGGAGAGAGTGGTCACAAAATAGGTTCAATTATTAGGGGGAGTGAAATCGACTCATTCTTATGTGACATGCGAATAATGTTGCGGCAAGTTTGAGTAGTTGAGGACTTGCATGAACGGAGGTGATGGAAGCGGAAACAGCAGATGAGAAACCTCGTCGTCGTGATATCCTAGAAGAACGTCCTAGAAGAATATCCTGGAAGAGAATCCTAGAAGAATATCCCAGAAAAAATCCTAGAAGAAGATCCTGAAAAAATCCTAAAAGAAGATCCTAGAAAAGAGAAAAGTCATTCATCTCATCAACACCTCCCTCAGCTCCACCCCCCACACCACCCCCATCACCACCATCCCCCCCAAACTCATCATCGCCGCCATCAAGAAATTGACCCCATTATTATCCAACCACCCCACGCCCCCACTCTCCACCCTCCGACTCGGCGGATCATCCTGTTTCTTAGAATCGAACATCCGCGTCCCCTGCACCAACACCCTCTTCCCCCCGGGCCCCTCAACCACCTTCCCGCTCTTCCGATCCACCACACTCGCCTGCAACACCCCGCCGAGCAGGGAATCGAGAAGACTGCCCACCCCGCCCCAGAGCGTCAACGCCGCCACAAACCCCAACGCCTCCCTAGCCGCCGTCGCGCCCCCAGCATCATCGCACCAGGGTATACAAACCGCGGACACCACAGCCATCATCCCCGCGCCCCCGAACCCGGCCAGGATCCCCACTAGACTGACCCCGCCATTCGTGCCCCGCGGCACCCTTCGCAGTGTTGGCGAAGTGAGCAGCCTCGGGGCCTGCGACGACAGAATGCCGAGTTCCGAGGAAAACGTATCGGCGGCCACGGCGGCGTAGTTGGCTAGGATCCCCGCGGGGAGCAATAAGTCTGCTTTTCTTTTGTAATTGTTGGAGGAGGGGGAAGAGGAGGGCCAGCAGAGGGGTGAGGGGGAGGTGTTGAGGCTGAGCGTGTAGAGGTGCAGGATTATGAGCAGGCTGGCCATGCCGGAGTTGGCGAGGACTTGGATGTGCGTCCTGGGGCCGTCGCCGCCGGGGAGGCCGGAGGAGGAGAGCGTGAGGGAGGATTTGGTGGATTTTTTGATCTGGGGCCGAAGGGGGGGGGGGGGGGTTGGGGGGGGGGGTTTTTTTTTGGGAGGGGGAGGGGAGGGGGGGGGGGGGGGA